>CM055856.1:10942500-11150000 GCA_029490765.1 Euthynnus affinis | reverse complement strand
CTTGTATATGTGTAAGTTACTCTTTGGTAGACGCCATTGTAGCGACAAACACAGCGCCGATGTATGCATCTTGTGCGTGTTTACTCTTTGGTAGAAGAGGTATGACGCCATCGACATGCGACTAAATGAAACGGTCTGTTACTTTTATGAAGTTACAGATTTCTCTGGGTTTGAAAATTGTTGGAAACATTTGGGATAATGTAAGTACACAACTCAACAAAATATATAACATAGGACTAGTTGTTTTTAGACATTTTAATGTGGAATAATTATATATAGCTTTAATGGAGCTTGAATCACATCAGAACGTCAAAACATTGGGCGTGGTTGGTACCCCACCAGTGTGTCTGTTCATTAATCTGGACTAGAACATCACGCTAAACAGACTGTGCAGTCAAGTCTGCAACACCAACGCACACTTTGATATTTAGTATATTTGCTATTCAAACCAGCAGTAGGACCAGCAATGCAAAGCCAGGGTCCCAGTCTACCATGCAAAAAAGCACACCAAGCAGGCACACACTCAAACTTATATGTACACACACACACACACACCCATACATACACATATAACACGCTCCCACGCACACCACACAAATATACTCCTCCACCTAATTGTCACATATACCAAAAAAAAAAAAAAAACTAAAAAAACCCCAGATAATGAGTGTACTTAACTGTACTACCATTGTTCTAAAAAAGGGGTTTACGAGATACAAAGGTCTCTGCAGTTAACACCCACATTTAAGAAGTCACAAGTACAGTAGAGCCACAGAGGGAGCTAAATTCGGGCTAGAAACGGCAGAACGGGGCTGGTGAGGGAAAAAAAAGGGACATCTGATCCGGTGCAGCATGCATTCAGAACAACTGTTTTGGGATTATCCCAATTCAAATGCGCGGCTAACTTTGATGTTATTTTCTTCCCCTCCCATTGTCTGAAGCCCCTCGCTCTCCTCATAATCCGAGTCCTTTGAAGTGAGCAGCATGGAAACAATGTCAGCAGGCGACACACTCCCTCCGATGGCCCACTGACAGCTCTCCACCATTTCTTGCTTTATTTTTTCCCCTCTCTCCCCCTTTCTTCCCTTGTCCTTCTGTTTGCTGTCTCAATCCTCATACTTCCTCCATCCTTTCATTGCCTCTCCCTCCCTCTCTTCCCCTTCATTGTTTGCCATCTCACCCTTCTCCTCTCCCTTTTCTTTAAAGTTTACACCAACCCTCTTTTTTTCTTATTTTCTCCCATAATATTTTCCGTTTGACCAATCTTACCTTCCTCTCCCCTACTGATTCTCTTCTTCCCCTCATGTCAGGCTTTTAATAAGCAATTCAATCATTAATTGGAGTCTCATTAGCGGGTGGTTAATACAGGGGGGATCATAATAATGAGGACACAGATAATAGAAAAAGAAAGCCTTTGTCTGCTCTCAACACAGATGCCAAGGCCTGTGTCTTGTAACACAGCCTACAACAGGGGAGACAGCGTGTGTGTATTGTGTCATGGAGCACTTAGATTACTACTGAAGCTAAAATATGAGCAAGTGTAGCCAGCTGCAGTATTGCTGAGTCTCCCTAAATGTGAAGAGAAGATGACTGCATTGATGTTTCGACCTGACTTGGCCTTTCTCAAGGCGAGTTCAATACCAAGTGTGGTCAAAACATCAGTTATATGATAAGATAATAGTGTGTAATATTGTAATTGGCAAAGTCCATAAAATAGACACCTTAACAAAATAACAAACATTTACTGAAAATTACAGTAAATAATGGATGATTTAAAATGTGAATGTGCATGTAAATATATGTTATTGGATCATAGAATATTGTTCATGCAGTTTTTTATCCTCCATTTAGACAGCAAGAAAAAAAAGTGAACAGGTAATTACTCACTGAAATGTTTACAGAATTTTCACTGAAAACGGAAATGAAAAATGCATGAAATAAGAATATCAAGTAACACTTCATTGTGTCACGTAAGCATAAAAAAGTCAGCAGTTCTTCTTCTACTGTGCTTTGGATTTGTGTAAATCTTGTCACCAAGTCCCTTTGAAAATGACTTCCTGAAGCTTTGTTGATCACAATCTGAACACACTGTCAGAATGAATATGTCTCTTTATGAATAAGTGAAAGAACATTTTCTGAGAGCCCAGCCTGGATCAGATACTACGACACTTTCCTGAAATATCTGGACTTATCTGGTAAAAGGTGGCGACTTTTTCTGAACAAACTGGTCGCTTTGAATGAAAACTCAGGACTGAGCGAGGGGGGCCCGGGCTGCCAGGGCCTGGAAGGAGATGAGATGTGAAGGGAGGCTCACAGACCTGCCTCGTTACTATATGAGGCAGCTGCAACCACAGACAGACAAGATTGTGTTTGGAAACATGTCCTGATCCCAGACACAACAACTCTTTATTTAGTGAGCCACACCCAATCAACTGCCACAGTGTCCCAGTCTGGTTGCTAGGGCAGGAGGCAGAATAAAAGATCCTGTGATTCCACAAGAGAAATCTGCATGTAGGGGGGCGATTAAGATCAGGGAAAAGAACTAACAAAATGAACATTTTCATCTATACATTTTTAGAAGTGTTGCACTGTACATAAGACAGTCTCAGACAGGACAGCAGAGTTTGTTAGCTTACTGTAGTTACTCAGAGCTATCTATGGCATGCTACATGACTGACAGGTTTTACTAATCTGTGTGAAAATTATCGAGCAGTGGCACATCAAAGTGAAAGATGGACAAAAATACACTTTTCATCTATATTCTAATGTCTAAATTGTATTGATTTATATTGTTCTATATAAGAAGTTTAACTAGGCCAGGTAAGAAAAAAAACACACAGAATAAGGTTGAAACTACAAAAAAAAACAAAAAAAAACGGAGCCTGAGCGTTAAGTTTAACTGTAAAAGAGAATGACAGTAATTATGTAGAAAGCCTTTGACTTACAAAGTGGGGTGCAGCAGACAGATTTATAAGGTTCAGCCAGACACAAAGCACACAAGCCACTTAAAGACACTATAGAGTTTGCAACTAGTCATAAAAATGACAGAGCACATTCATACAAACGGTGATCGTGGTTTAACAAAAGAAAGGCGACCAGTGTCTACTCTATAAAAGTCAAATCCAGACAAGGCTTTTTTGAGGAAGCAGTTTACTGATGCCCCCCACCATTTTTTTTTTTTTCGGTCAAAAGGTTTCGGATGAGCACTACAGAGACCAATGAAAAAAGACAGGAAGTATATAAGACTGCAAGGAGATAAAGGAGATAGGAAGATAAGAGAACTAGATAAAAGTATCTAATACACTTTACTAAAAAGCAACTCATATTGTGAGCAATGCAGCAACCTAAATTAAGCTATATACAGAATTATAGGATCTAATAAATAAAGTCCACTTGTGTGTCTAGTTGGTGTGTGTTCAGTTTTACACAGTCAGCTCCTGCATTCTAACTGTATGATACATGATTGCTCTGTGGTCTTTAAAAAAAACAAACCCTTTGATTAGAGTCATTGATGCATGGATAACATGGACGTTAAAATAGTCCAGCTGGTCAAGATATAACTTTACACTAACTTCAACTTGATGCAGACCGTACGGCATAAAATTCTTTTTCACCAGTTTTTCCCTCATATATCCCATGTAATTGTGATCTTTTCCAACTTGTAAAAAGTCAGAGAAATTCTTCATTCACAAAATTGTGATGTGCCACTCTAATTAGCTACTGCAAAGCAGGATAAATTGTCATCCATCAATCATTGTCAACTGCAAAGATGAATCACACACATCCTGATAAATCTTGTCTCATGATCTATCAATCTTGCCTTTGCTATTTAATATGGAGCCTTTGCTTTTTTGTGATGAAAATTAATTATATTTAATAAAACTGTAATTATTTCTTTAAATATGCTGTGGCAAACCCGGATAATGCAGCAGCATTGCTCTGGACTCCACACCTAACACGTTCAAGTAAAATGTTTCATATTTTACAGGATTTTGCAATGTTCCATATATTTAATTCATCAAATAAAATGGAGAAAATGCAGGATATTAATTTTGTTTCTTATATCATCAGTGTTTTCACTTAATAAAGTGTGAGTGATCTCTTAAGTGCCCAACACTGACCTTATTGGACTGATCAGCATGGTGGGTTATTGTCCTCCTCTCCTTGTCCCAACGGTTGTTAACCTCCTCCAGCTGCCTCTCCATCGCCTGCTGCAGACGAACAGTCTCTTCCTTTGAGTCACATATAGACGTCTGTAGCTCTGCAATAAGCTTGAGAAGAGGGCAGAAAAGAAAAAAAAGTGACATATTTGATATTGATATTTGTGTGTACATGATTGACAAATGGATGGACTACAGACCACAGTGTGACACCCGCTGTTCAGTGAGTCAATAAAGACATAATGACAAAATGTTTTATGCCAAGAGTTGCTTATAAGTTATATGCTTTGTATACTTATATTTGCAACAAACAAATAAAGCAGAGAGAAATCCTGCTGTCAGATGCAAAATGCAAAACACATTCACTAAACAAAATGCTGCTCTTATTTGTGTAATGTCACTGCTCTCACAAAATGACTGTATCCAATGGAAAATGCACGTTATATTAGTCATGGATTTTGGATGACAGTAACAATCACCTTGAAAGACACTTTTTCCCAGAGTCTCATGTCTTGTGTCTTTTTTAAGACGAGACCGAAGACACAGAGAGAGCAGAGAGAAAACGAGAAGAGGGAGGTAAAAAAAAAAAGACAGGAAGGAAAAAACAACTTCCTTTTTGAAGAGCAGAGTGACTTTGTGTTGGTGAACTTGCGGTGCACACCAAGATGAAAAGGAACTGCCTCGGCTTTGAAATCCTCCAGTCAAAATTAACATTCTATTTAAGCCACTGTCAGGGAAAGGCAGAGGAAAGATGAGAGAGAGTAAAAGAGAGAGGGAAAGGACGGGAGAGAGGGGGAAAGAGAAAAAGAAAAAGAAGGGGTGGGGGGTGGTGGTGGTAGTGGTGGGGGGGTGTCAGTGCTGCTGCTAGCTTTGGGCTAGACAGATAATTGTTTACCGTGTGCAAACTCTGGAGGACTAGCCCTGCTGGAATCTGCACATTGTGTGGGAGTATGGGAGTTAGAGTGGTGCGGATCCACCACAGAGAGAGAGGGAGGGAGAGAGAGAGAGAGAGAGAGAGAGAGAGAGAGAGAAAGAGAAAGAGAGAGAGATGAGAGGGAGATTAGGCTTATTTTGTCAGTGGGAAAGCCACATGAAAGCAACAAATGGCACATTATTATGGTAACATCATTTCTGGGTGTAATAATTATTTTGCAATATGGATTCCCTGCATCTGCCGGTCTTCAGCCCCGGGGCGGTGGCGGCACTCTAAACTAGTGAACTCAGCTGTCTGTCTTGTTATTCCTGTATATATATATACACCACAGCACCTTTTCTCTGTCTGATAGCCAGCCAGGCTTTTTTAAGCCTGTAATTGGTCTGGTGAGACTTGTCTATTTTCCCAGCCTGCTAGCATCTGTGTTTAGGGCTAAAGGCAGGCTTACCTCTATGTGAACCTGAGGTAAAAAAGGGGAGAAATGAGCAGGTCTGCTGTTTATTCACTTATTTGTAAACAGAGAGGTGAGCGGACACAAAATGGTGGCCACCACAAGGAGGGAAGGAGGCTTTAATAGTGACATGAAAAGAATAAACTGAAAACTTGGTGCCTGATTTTGAAGTTGTGTAGCCTGTGAATCATTTTTGCACACCTCTGATTTTTTCAGTGATTCAGATGATGAAGTGAAAACAAAATGGCAATTCATGGTACACTAAATAGTGTCATACACCAAACATTGGAGCTGAAATGATGATGTAATTAGTTGATCAACAGAATATTAATCCGAAATACTTACTTTTTAAGTAATTTTCCACTACTTTCAGGCAAATTATAAATAATTGATTAAAAAAAGAAACTAATCAGCAGATTGATTGACAAAATAATAGCCCTACCAAAAATCACTTATTGTCAGCAACAAGGTAAATTATTGTCTGATTTGCTCCTAATGTTGGGTGACTTTAAGCTTAAATCAATAACAACCCATCTACACATGAACTTTAAAGATCCCTTCCAGACATGTTTTAAGACACACACAAATACTCTGCTTTGAATAATAATTTGTGTCTAATATGATCTTTCCACAAAAAAAGATAAATCCATAACATTAAATTTCCCTCATTGAATCCAGAATCTATGAATATGGAAATATATTTCAAAAGTTTAACTGCTGGATACATGCAGTCCATTTAAGTGTATATATGCTGGAGGCTTCAAGTTTTCACATCACACTTGTGAAAGTTGCATACTGGTACTGCTTTACAACTTTAACTTTAAGGCACAGAGAAACTTTACTCCCTCTGCAAGTGAATATGAAAACATTCCTCATTATGCACAGTGATGCTTAAAACGTCCAACTCACATTTTTGAGTGGACGGAAACTTTAATGAGTTTTTGACCCACGTATACACAACATCGACCTATTATCACCTTGTGAAGTTGTTATAGCAAGTCCGATATTGACTCTTTGTTAAATTCTATTTTGGTCTCAGCCAATCCTGGAAGGAATATCTGACTCCTGCTACTAATATGTTCACCAACTGGTTGTTAACTTTGTCAGCAGGGAGAGTGAACCAAAGCAGTAGAGTAGGTTTTGGGCTGTAAAAACAAAACAATAAGCAGATGAACAGTAAAACATCTGTAAAGCTGAGGAGAACCGTAATGATAATTGTTTGTGGGTTCATCACTGACTTTGATCCCTTTTCACATCACACATAGGCATATGATCCACTGTTAATATAAAAATTATAGCAGCATTAACAATGATCAGTACAGATACTAGCATCAACTATAAGCAATAATAGTATGTTACTGTATTTTTCAAGAATTGAAAATGTATCAGAATGAATAAATACTATAACAGATCCCTTGGTTAATTCATGCCTAAGAGGTCACATGTGAGCGCTGTTTGTGGAACTTAACAATCAGAACTTTGCTGAAACAAATGAGGTATATTTGCATAAAGAGTGAACTTTGACCCCTTTCTTCCACAATATGATACTTCTCATGCATTGTGCCTCCCATGACAAATTCCCTCCACCTCCTACCTACTCCCACGGTGGACGGTGAGGGATAAAAGTAATGATCTCCCACCAGTATCGCAGCTACCACCCACTGTAGCCTCATCATTAAGTGAAGGAAGAGAGCACAGCCCTGTTCAGTTCACAGGTCACCCAGGAGGACCACTCACAGCTAGGCGCTTAACACACAGGATTGGATTGGAGAGACACTAATTAGGAGAGTCTGTCTGTGTGTGTGTGTGTGTGTGTGTGCGTGAATGAGAAAGGCAGAGAGAGAGAGAGAGAGAGAGAGAGTGGCATATGTGTGTGCGTAAACATGTACCCCTAACCTGGTGCGTCTCTAGTCCCTGCAGGATAATGTATGGCGTGGTATGTTTTTAATTGGGCTATTAGCCATGCAGTCGAGCTCAAGAGCGATGCCCCCTGTCAGACATGGAGGGGTTAACAACTGGGGTTAGCCTTTGAGGTTCAAAGGCCTCTTGTTTACATTTGACTGAGCTGCCCCAAGGGGCAGGCAACAAAAACCCCCCCGTTCCACCTTTACCTTTTAAAACAAAGCCTCCCAAGCCCACGACAAATAGCCTGCATTAATCACGCATATTAATATGTTTGCACAAAAATCCCAACACCTCCAACATAACCCTTTTGATAACAACACACTTCAGCAAAGGTGTTGAATTCTGCACACAGACACTTTCCTTTAATGTCAGAGAGAGTGTTGTTTGTTGAACCTGTCCCAGCTTTGTGTCCCCAAAACAGAGGATTAATCACTTGTTGCTTTGTCTGCGGTGGCGCACCGCACTGCCAATGCAGGCAAACATGGCTGAACTTTTGCACAGCATCCGACTTCTTTTGAAGTCGAGCATTGTGTAACCTAATAAGCTACCGTTTTCTCACAACATCTGCTTGTCAACCCCGCTTTCAACTCTGTGCCTTTGCCAGCCAACCCAAAATGGGGGGATTTAAGGAGGAGAAGAAAGAAAGAAAAACAACAAAACCCCCTCTTTGAATCTCTTCTTTGGGTAACGAGGTGCAATTACGGCCAAATGATTGTGATATTTTAGCCTGCTACATAATCAAGAGGAAAAGTCTTTTCTTTTGTAATGTAAACACTACTTAGGTTGTTTTGGATCTTTTAAACTGGCAATGTAAAAGCTGCCTGAACTCTTGGAGACATTTTGTTGAATGACAGAGTGAAGTTATATCGCTGGTTGGAGAGGAGAATTACCTCAGTTTTGAGTGGGCTCAGTCTAAAGAGACAGTAATGTTAAACATATGGCCCTCAATTGGCAATGTGTGGCCAGACAATACCATGACAGAGGAGGATAAAAACAGGTTTGGAGATGAAACAAAGATGTGTAAGAAGCAGGCACAGAGTGCAAGTGAACAGTGAAAAGTGTGTGAAATATAATAAGGGACTTAAACTGATCTTTAAAGGTGATTTACAATTTGCTTCGCAATGTTGTAGAATCTACCTGTACAGACTCTGTAACTCACCGATAAGAACTAAACTACAAATCAGGGCTATGGGGGCCACAGAAATATCACACAGAGACTTCAAGAGCTGTGATTGGTCGGTTTTGGTTTTCTCCTGCATGTTTGTGATAATGGTCAAGATTGCTGATAGTACAACATGGAGAAAGCTGAGGTAAGAAGTAAGAAAAGAAAAGTATGCAATTAATGCAACTCATGGACTAATAACATGACATATTAATCTAGTGTTGTAGTGATGTTGTGACTGCCAAAGGGATAAATCCTACGCTGAACTATAAATCTGATCCAACGCAGGTGACACTGATGGAGGAAATCAACAGAGAGGCATAGATCTGGATGTGATCCCTTTACTACACATATTATTCTGCCTCCAACCTATTACAGTGAAGTTGGTGCTACAAAGTGGCAAACACAAGGCAGATCAAGTCCTATATTGATTAACACAGCATTAATTGAATTCTTTTGGCCACTCTGGGTTAGTGGAACAAGTTGTAAACACAACATTTGACATGTCATCACATTCACCACAACTCAAGTTGTTGTGGTGAATGTTTGCAACCAATTGCCTATTAACACATTCAGCAGACACAGAATATCATTAGTATTAAGATGGAGTCACGTTTCTGGCCACCAGACGAATTCCAGTATTCACTCTCCTTCTAGATCAAGATGAGCGACTCCTTTCACATGTCCTCATTTAAACCATTGTAAATATGAACTACTAAAACCTACTACTATTACTACTACTACAACTACTATAACTAAAGGCTAAAACTTAGTATACAGCTGGACGGTGTATGAAACTTTAGAGGACTCTTCATTTGTATGTCGCCTGGTTATCATCAGACACGGACATCACCAGCATTTTTAAGATGCATGTTTTCATGTAAGTTTAAGTTAATTTGTTTGTCTAGCATGTTTCACAGAGTAGTTGTAACAAAAGTCATTGTTGCTTGCTGTCGGTTGGTGTGAAACGCATTCAGGAACACTTAGACCTTGGCCCATGACCAACCAAAACTGTAACCTCATCACTCAGTCAGTGACAGACTTCCTGGTGTGTGGTCCAGCCAAAAAATGGATTGGTGCAGTTTTAAGGGCAAATATAAGTTATTATCTAAAGCTAGAAAACATAGAAATGAAACCTGATCAAGTGTCCTGACTTCACACAATGCTGTGGCAGAGGACAACCTTTTAAGGTGCACCTCAGACACCTCTGGAGGAGGGCATATAAGAGGGATGAGAGAGGTAAAGATAAATTGAGGGAGAGCAGAGTTTTGGATAATCTCTATGCAATACATGTTTCAGTGTGTTATATAGAGATGTATTTGTCTGAGTATTGCACAAACAACATATCAGATATGGGATGTGTGTGTACACCTACTGCACTGTTTGTACAAATCTGCTTAAGGGTAAAGGGCTGGGTGGCTTGCTGTGTGTTCAAGAGTGTGTGTGTTTTCATGCGTGCTTCCTCACCTCTCCCATCAGTGCATTTGTCCGGTCTTTTGAAGAGGTTCAGTGAAAAAAAGGGTAATATAAAATGAAAGAGGGAAAAAAGGTGGGAAGAGAAAACTGATTACCTGGGCAGACTTGGCGAGCTTCTGACTGTACTCCTTCTCAATCTGCTTCAACCTGCTGTTGGTCTGCAATAAGAAGGGAGAGGGGAGTGTGAGAAAGAGATATGCAGACAGACAGATAGAGAGACACAAAGAGAGAGAGTTGTGAAATTGAATCTTCTGTTAGGAAGTGCACAGAGACACACCATCCTCCCAACCTACCCATGCTTACAATCACACACACACTTGCGTTGACCTCTGCCTCTTGGCAGTGTGTCGCAGGCCTGTGGCCCCTTGGCACAGCGCCAGTCCCAACGTTCATGTGTGCCAGCAGGTAGTGACGGGCATGGTGCACAGTGGGCACCACTCCCCTTTGATCCCCTGCCAACAATTCATCACTTAACAAGAAGGGGGGTAGGAGGGGAATTAAAACCTTGCTGCCAATTAGCTATAGGGAGAAAAAAAAAAAGGAGATGACCGAGAGAAGCTGGGAGACACAACACAGTGGAGACAGAATAGGAATGAATAGAGATTGTTGTTGGGAGTTTATTGAGCGTCGCTTGTCTCTTTGCTTTCCGTTGTTTCTTTATGGGAAGCTAGCCAGCTGGAAGCAAAGACTGCGAGTGTCTAATACAGTATAGCTAACCATGTTGTGATGCCAGAGTTACAATGAGAGGCTCAACAGTGCAGTGAGATAATTAGGTGTGAAGCGCTCAAATTCGATGGGGATGTCAGCGGCTGCTCGTATGCGAGGTGATGAGGTCTATACAAGTACTATAGGTTTTTTCAGTGGATGCCGATCAACAAAAGTTTTATTCCCATGTCTTAAGGTCTTAAGTATATCACTGTATTTATATTGTTCAGATTCTTCTATTATTTTGCACACTAATACAGTAATCCATATTTATTCACATTCATAAATCTGCTTAGCACATTACAGTTATCCAGCTCAGTCAGTCGCACATGTCTGTACTGTATAAACTCATTAAGTTCTTTTTTTTACTACTGTATGTCAGTTAGTCTTTGTTGATGAACCAAATCAATTTCTCACCAGCTGTTACTGAACTTTTATCTCATCTTAAGGTGACTGTAAGAAACTAAACCATTGATATGACAAGCAACACAATATAACACACCTATGCTTTTTAATTCTTCATTGAAATGAAAACATCCTGTTAAACTAAACACCATCAATGCAAAAATGTCTGTTGAAATTAGGTTAAAATTCAGTAAAAATACAACAAAATACACATAAACAGAGCCATGGTGCACACACACACACACACACACACACACACACACGCGCATTCACTCACACACACCCCGCTTGACTCTCTTGTCCTGACAGCTACTGACAGACAGACAACTCCCTAACAAACACTGTTTCATTGAACGCACCCCTCGCAGCCATCAACACCTGAGCTGCGTTTGGACTCTGCACCCCATCCAAACACTTCCTGACAAACACCGCTGTCCGCTCTGAGCGAACACACCTGTCACCACGGAAACACAGAGCCATCACCAAGGATACGGGCCTGTCTTCCTGCGCCAGGACTCTGAGTGGCGGCTCGCTCGTCCCTAGGGGCCTTATAGCAGCTGATGAGAGAGGGGGAGACAAAGAAGGGTGTAGAAAAGGCAAGAGAAAGAACTGTGTGTGGGAGAGGGGCGCAAATGGGAGTCCTTCGATGTTTTTTCTTTACAGCTGACACATTTGTTGTCTCCCTGTTATTGCTGCAGGACTGCTCCATCTGTACGACAGCGTTGTTGAAGTTACACTGCGGTAGTTATGCGATTTTAACCATATTTCTACCTCCTGTTAACTGATAAATTGCAAGCCATAAAATGTGGATGGTTAAAATGTTTACAGCAAAGTGGGATATCAGCTTCACCTTTCGGCTGCGCTGTGTGTGACTCCATGTACTGTACATGACTGTGAGTTCACATGTGTGAGCGCATTCATGAAGACATATGGCCATATTGACATGAAAACATGCTCAGATGTTTCATAAAAACATAAAGAGCTTGCTACTAGCCTATTCCTTTTTACCTACAGTCACTCAAGGGAATTTAGCAGGAAGAATTATACAACATCATACATTATACAGCTCCACCGTCTAAACACACATGAAAACTGGCTGGAGATAGATGAAGATATGGAAAGAACATGCGAGGAAAAAAAAAAATCGCCCAACAGGACTGTGACAAATACAAAGGGAAAATCAGAGCTAAATTAAAAGCCCAGCCATATGTATGTGTCTGTGTGAGTGTGTGTGTAAGCACTTTCAAAGAGACTACCTGTGCCCTGCCAAAGGCATTTTCGTGCTGAAGGCACTTTGAGGCTGTATCAGGCTCTTCAATCGCCTCTTAATCCTAGCGGTGTGGAGTGCGGATGCTTTGAAGTGTGTGTGTGTGTGTGTGTGTGTGTGTGTGTGTGTGTGTGTGTGTGTGCGCGTGTGTACGTGTGTGTTAAAGAGAGTGGAAGTGGATCTGAAAGCAAGGCATGCACCGCTTACCAGAACTTAATTAATAATCTACAGTGGGAACCAGGCCAAACACACACACACACACACACACACACACACACACACACACACACACACAGACACAGACACAAATGCACACTAAAAAAGGACTGAAGGGAGGGGCAGAAAATTTGGTGACAACTTTCTCTCTCAAACACACACACACACACACACACACACACACACACACACACACACACACACACACACACACAGACACACACACACATTCAAACACAGACAATGAACAAACAGGATGCATGAAGGCCAAGCACACATCCAGAATTTGATCTATACTATAGCTGTTTGGAAATGAAATTTGCTCAAGGTGTGTATTCCCATTGTTTAGAATGAGCCGCTGTATTATTGCTATAGCTAGAAGAAACCAAAGTAAACATTTCTCAGTAGAGTAATGCTGCAAACACATGATGAACTTCTGAGTGTGTTTTTAAGTCAGAGAAAAGAATTTTCAGAATCTGTTCAGTGCAGCCTGTAGTCCTGGACAGGATATTGCCTCCATATGGCATTTTTCCCCCTCGATATGTTTCCAATCATCTCACATTGCTAAAGAGCAATTACGTTTTTTCTGCATCGTCCTAAAGCTGAACTTTGACAGAAGATATAAAACTACATTCAGGAATCGCTGACGAAAGGATGATGTCACTCCACCCATTAAGGGATGACACAACGTGACGGACGGTTGACAGGTGATTAGGTGAAGGGCAGAGGTGTTTTATAAAAGAGACAATGAATCACACACTCGTTTCACTCCGCAAACACCATGCTGTATATTGCACACTAGGGAGCTGATTTGTGGGGTTCATTTCTTGAAAAAAAAAAATTCAAAGAGAAGCTTTTCCCTATTGCTCCACAAAGCCTTCAGTTTTAGTGGCAGCAGTATTTGTAAGCATTCAAAACGATTCTTTGTTCACCACGCATGTCTCTCATAACAATTTGAGTTCAATCTGCCAGCGAGGGAGAGCTGGGAGATGTTATTTACTCGTTTGTCTGTAATCATTGCTGTCTTGCTGTGCTCGCTTGTGTATCTGTGTGTGCGCGAGCGAGAGTTGGTGCTGTAATGACAAGAGGCTTTATTTCCATTTCACAGTTTGCCATCACTGGCTGTCAGTAGTGATTCTCTTCATCCCTGCTGCTCACTGTCAGTGCCACATCACACACAGTACAGAAATAATGCATCGTGGGCACACACACAGGCGGGTGTACACAGATAAACATACATCAAACATGCAGACTCACACACACACACACACACACACACACACACACACACACACACACACACACACACACACACACACACACACACACACACACACCAAATGTGCAGTGATTACAAACTCAACCAGCCGGTTCTTAGTATCAGAAAACCAATTACACCCATTACCATCAGTGTGAGCGGGCTTAACATCTAACCCACATCATAAGGTCTAGAAAAAAAGTTTGTTTGAGGCTGTGAATGCTTAATGACGGGGTAGCTTGTAGAATCACAGATAGCTTTAACGTAGCCTAAGCAGGTGAACAGACTTGAGAATCTCAGAAAGGATGTCTCATTCATGATTTCTGTACAGTGTGAACTCTTTGATAGGCAAAGGTCTTAAGATTAAAATGGCTGTTAAGCAACAATTTTGCTTGATGAGATGTAAAGTTTTTTTCAGCAACAGGTCATTGAACTTTAAACGAACTGAGGTGAAATTCTGTCTTTTGTGTTTCCTGCCAAGGTGGAATCTCACCACCTGTACGGTAAATAGATAGGAAGTGTCCTATCTATTTACCGTACACCTCCATCCCTCCTTTGATCAATAAATCTGCCTGGTTTCGAGATGTAGGATGATTATGAGTTGAATTAGGAACTTTCCCCCCCAAAAACAGAGCCCAATATCATGTTGTCCCACTTAAAACTCCACTTCAATCCGAAGCGTAATCTATAGCGTGCAACAAGATGGAAGCTGCCTGACGCCATGTTTTAATGCGATTGAGAAAGTGTGTCGTTTCCCTCCCTCCTCTTGGATGACTTCAAAAAGTGAGCAAGGGAGCCGTGTGATGTTTTTTTTTTTTTTTTTTTTTTTGGGACGGCAGAGTCTTTACTTTGACTCTTTCATCTGCTGGGTGACTCACTCACTCTCTTGATGCCGCTGGGCCCGATGGTGCGCTGAGGAAACGGGGAGCTCAGATAGGCCTAGGCATGCGTAAACGCGCACAAACACACAACATATTCATACACAAACACAATCAGAAGCAATGATGTAGCCTAAACACATACCAACAGCAGACACATAATATCCCTGGCATCAATTAATCAAGATCCTATTATCTCCATGCCCTGCACAAAACAACCTAAACTTCACCTCTTTCTCCCCTAAAATCAGATTTTTTTCTCTGCCTCCCTCATCTCTTTGTCTCCCAGTTAGTCTGTCAGTGTGAGGTGAATATGGGCCCTCTTTGATCATCCCTCAGCCTGTGTTCCTCTCCTCCTCATCTAATCCATGACCGACTGAATAATGTGATTTGGTGTATCTCCAAATGGCAGAGGACCAAACTAATAAGTCAGCAGTGACAGGGGGCAAAGGAGAAGAACAAGACGTGGCAACGACAACAACAATGACAACAACCTCGTACCACCATCTTCTGGCTGAGGGAGAGAACAGTACCCTCGCTGAAACTACATGTCTCTGACGGTTCGGGATCAAAGCTGGTGTGAATGGATTGATAAGGGTGTTAATAGTTTTATGAAAATGTTAATGGATGAACAAGGAGAATTGTATCAACTGCCAAATCTCCCTGGTTACACATTAACAAGGTTTCTAAACAGTTTTAGGAGGACATAAAGGTTCAAATTGAATTTTCTTCTTCTGTCACAACAGTTTTATTGATAGGACGACTGTCTGCGTACGTCGTCCTTCTCCTAATGACAACTGGTACATACAAACTCAGGAATGTTCTATGTAAAAGTTCCCTAGTGTCTACTCCAAAGTATAAACACCACATTTTAATATCTACATAAAATTACCTTGTGACGAGTGCAAATCAAATGCGTATACAAAAGAGGCCTGTTCATGTTTTGGACCAAAAACATCTTGGGTGGTCTGATCATAAGTGGACGTATGGATGCGAATGTAGCAAGAACACCAGATCCAATCAGTCAAACCACATTTGAGAGTGGTCATGTGTCTTCGCACGGAAAGCAGTGTGAACGCAGATGCATCTCCGGCCACATTAAAAGGCTGCCTTGTCAGTTTTATGCAGAGCACAACAAACAAAAGTTAGATACAGAGGATTTTCATGTGCCAAACAACTTAAACAAGGTTTTGAAGTCTGTACCCAAGTTGAAGTACCAAATAGCCAGCGCATTCCTCGTCCCAAGCAGAGCTCAAACAAATGCTTTTTTCTTTTAAGCTGTGGTCACAGTTTATCACAGATAAAATCAAATGCGAGTGAGAAGGCAAAATCTGCTCACAAACAATTTCTGACACATTATGGCAACACATATGAATTACAATCCGCTGCAACTGAATCAAGAAACAATGTGAATGTCTCGAAAAAAAAAAAAACTCTACACAGATCTACACAGGGTTAATCAAATAACAGCCGATAAGTCAGTTTTACCTAAACACATATTTGATCAGATGTTGAGGCAGGGAAATGTTCAGTTCCCAGTCATGACCATGTCTAATAGAATTTGTTTTGAGGAGCTGTCAGCAGCTGGCAGCCGTGGTGCCCCAGAACATCACAACCTACAGTACTTGGCTGTCAAACACTGCGTTATGTCATCTGAAAAGACTTTTACATCATAATCATAATGAGTAAAGATACACAAAAGAAGTTCCAGAGGCCAGAGCACTTAACTTCACACACAGCCTGAGCCGGCCTCACATTTATGGGAAAAAAAACTCTTTTTGGAAGCACATACAGAAATTCCCTTCGGAGAAAAAGAGACTCAAGACAGAGGCCTTCATACCTCAGCTTTCTAATATTCAACCTGTGTGCATGTGTGCGTGTCATGCCTTTCATGTCAAGGGAGTCACATGGGGCATGGCTTGAGGGACACCAGTGCTGTGACACAGGGAGTGGTGATTGGCTACTGCATGCCAAAAAGCTGCTTTCTCATTGGCTGATGTTTGCCTCCAGGTGGTTTTGTCACACTTGGTTAGTGTTTGATGAAATGCCCTCTGCCTTTGATCTGAAGTGAAGTAGGCATGCATGTACACACACACACACACACACACACACACACACAAACTTTAAAGTACTACAAATACACACATACCTTTACTACTATTAGCCTGAGGAATCATCAGAAGGTGTGGGCTTCATCCTATCCTCTGTCACTCTGCCCACTTTTGTGAATATGCATTCATTTATGCACATGCATGTACACTATGGTGACATTTACACTCACATGCGCAGGTCAACACAAACATATCAGACAAAATTTGCACATCTAATCTCTTATAGCAGCTGAAAGAGCTGTGCTTTCAAGACTGTGTGTAAATATGAATTCAAGGTTTTCAGACGTTATTCATTTCCTATCAAACCTGAGGCCTCCTGATCTTTTGTCTCGCTTTATCTGAAATCTCTAGTATTGACAAGCAGGGAGTGAGCGTGTAGTATGAAGAGGTCCCAACACAAAGAGGTTTTCTCTGTGTGTTGGGACACGTGTGTGTGTGTGTGTGTGTGTGTGTATATATATATATATATATATATACACACATATACAGCTTCTATATATACATATACATATACATATACTGCTTCTATTACGCATTAATTGCAAATATGACTTGTGTTTTATATGCTAGTGAATGAGTGGATTCCTGGTGAGGCTAACTCTTTATAGAAAGCTCTAATGCGCTGTGCTTTGCCACAACTTGAAGGCAGAGGGTGGAGGGAGGCTGTGGCGAAAGACACAGAAAGATGGACGGTGGGTGGAGGTGTGGAGGAGAATAATAAAGTCAGATAAGGAGGTGGTGTGGGTGAGAGACAGGATTCATGCTCACTGTAGCCCAGAGATGAGGCGTCTTTATCAGGCACAGAGACAGCTTCACAGGCCCCTCAGTGGAGAACGGAGATTGGGAGGTCTGGGGTTGCGCGCGTTCATTCTCAGCCATGAACACATCCACAACCACAGCCACAGCCACAGCCACAGCCACACACACATACACACACACTTACAAAGATAAACTTCAATAGCAACCAGACTAAGACACCACCACACACCTTCTCCTCAGCCTACCTCCATTACTTTTCCTTCTCTTCTCCTTTATTTTTGGTGCAGCTCAAATGTATGGAACTATCTTAACGTCTGATCTTATCTCCTCTGATATTCTGTTTCTCATTATTTCATTCCAACAGTCTGTCCAACAGACTGTCTACTCCCAAAACACCCCCCCATCTGCCTGTATCCCCCTCTCTCTGCGTCTCTCCCTTAAACGCATGCGTCTTTGATGAGAATCCATTCATGGATTTAATGGATTTCTCTGGCCTTTTTTCCAGGATCTGGGAGATGTGTTCAAAAAAAGAAAAAAAAAAAGAAAAAAAAAAAAAAAGCTGGCCTGCCCAGACTCTGCTTCCAAGAGCATGGTGGACTGCAGAGGACAGCATTTCTGTCTGCATCAAAAGAATGAGAAATTTTCAGCTTACAAAACAGGGCGATCGAGTCAATATGGATCTGAGGCCTGGCTGACTTCCATCCCATGTGAAAAAAAAAAAGGGCGCAACAAAGTAGTGAAACTTTTCCCTGCCCACTCTGAAGTCAAACTTGGAGACAGATTAGAAAGTAGAAAAAAGGGGAAGAAGTAAGACGTTCAACCTTTGGTGAGTTTTTTTTTTGTAGAAGCATGCACTTTCAGCTGACAAAAAAGGACAGAGAAATCATTAATCTCTTTCATAAAAAGTGAAACTAGCACATTGCTGATAGTGTTATCAGTCCAAGTTCAACATTCAGCCTCACTGCTTTGAATCCACTCCAGATTCCCTGACAACTTTGGGTCATTTTTACCCGTGTACAAAGAAGAGGGAAGAGAGAAAGGAATTAAAGTGTGCCAAAAAGATAAAATAACGTTTAGCTGCAAAACAGCCGTCACATATTCAAAAGAAAAAAGGAGTGATAGGAAATGGCGTGATTCGTTCAAATAAGGATTACTCTGTAATAAGCACACTCTTTTCCTCGGATCTCTCTCCTCTCAGTACCTCTGGTTCTGTGCACCATATGGAGCCAAAATGGCCGCCTGGGTGCTTTGGAGGTCCCTGCATTCCGGGGCTAATGCTGCGCAGCTGGCGCGGGATGGTGTCTAATGAAAAATGCTCTCTTTGATGGGTCCTGCCGAGGGATTAGGTTCTGATCAACACCACCTTAGGTCAGCTTCCTGCTAGACCAGCACAAGATTATGGGTGATTTCCCAGCTGTGGGTCCAGTTACTGTGGTGGCGAGGGGAGTGAATATGACACAGAAAGAGAGAAAGAAAGAGAGCAGGGGGAGATACTGAACCTCAGGAGCTCTAATTGAAGTTCTTCCTGGTTCACCAAGATAGCAAAATGCAGAGCTGGATAACAGATCTACTGAAAAGCTGTGGTTTTCCCTTTTGGTCGACCCTTACTGTAAATCCAATCCCTTCACTCACTTGCACATTTCAAAACAGCATAACCCGTGACGTTAAGTGGGTTAACCAAAAGACTTTATCTCTACAAATACATAAGCATGTGTGGTTAATACAGACAGTATCATTACCTTACTCAACTTTCTGTTTAAGGATTTAGAAAGTAAAAAAATACTATAAAAGTAATATGCTGGGTTTTATTTGGTGTTTAGGACAGAGCATCTCAATGAGACTACACAGGAGACATGTAGTGTGAGCAGCCTGTTAGCAGAGTAGCAGCAGCTTCAGTGCACCATCTGTGTCTACACAGGATGTGTTCAGGCACAGTAACGACTGTGGGTCACTTGTGTTTTGCAGTACTCAGAGCCCAACAGCAAATCACAGTAGTTACATGCGTAAAACAAGAAAATAGACTTGAAGCGTAAAAATAAATTTCAGGATACATTTATGCACATATAGTGAGAGAGAAACGTGAGCATAATACGTGGCCTGTATAGACAGCTGATTATAATAGAAGTGTATCCGTTCCATCAGATGCCCGTTAGATGGAAAACTGAAAAAACACAACTGAAACACCTCCTGTGTAGACAAGCTGTAAGACTGTGTGTGTTTGTCAGTTCTAGTGCAATCTGTTGGTTCATCTGAGAGGACATATGCCCAGGTTCAGCCCCAGCTGGTGGGATGTGCTCACATTAAGATTCACTGATCTGTACAACTGCACTGCCCTCAACATCTTAACTTAACTCAATATGTATGTGTGTGTGTGCGAATTCTGGCATGATAGAAACATCAGGTACAGGCAGTAAAAAAAACAAACATTGCTACAGTGGAAAACCCAAGCAAGTGTTCATCCTCAATACACAAACAATCTGTTCCCAATGTCAACACTGATGAACAGCTTGATAAAGAAAACATCATCCACAAGTTCTCTAAGAAACATCCATGTAAGAAGGAGACAAACGGATGTGGACAGACAAAGAGAGAGTGGGAGAGGAGGTAAGCAATACATAAAAAAGATTAAAAAAGACTGATTCCTCAGACAACATAACAAAACACCTTCTAGACCTACTAGCTCTAACACCCACAAGCTAACATGTCCTAACTGTTCTGTCCTCATTCACCTTTTGTGTAATGCTACATTTCTAAAAGCCAAGCTGCTATCATTCTTGACTGCAGGAGCAGTTGTCTTGCACGGTCAACCAGGCTCTTTAATACAACTTCTCTATCTCTGCCTTTATGTTCCTCCACAATTCAGTGTTTGTTGTCTATTCTTGACATGTGTATTGCAAACTGACAGTATCCCATCTTTTCAGTCCTTATCTTCACCCACCTTCTCCTGAGCAGCGTCCCTCTCCTGCTGGTGGTTTCTCTCAAGGTCACTGCGGATGCGTTCCATGTCAGAGCGGAGCCGGTCCAGCGATGCCTCCTTGTCCAGGAATGCCTTTTGCTTTTCCTCCTCCAGGAGCGATGCCATCTCAGACAGCTGTTGCTTATGCTGGACATGGGCCACCTGGAGTTCCTCACGATGACATGACAGCTGGACTTCCAAATCTGAAATAGTCTGGAAAGAGACAGATACAGAGATGTACAGTGAATTTAAGTCAGTGCTATCAAGATATCTGCCCTGCGGTCTTTGTTGGTTCTCAAAAAATGTGTTTGTGTTGCACTTGGATGTATTTTACAATGTAGGCCATTTCCTCACTGGTCCAAGTCCATTGAGGCGATGTGGACAGTATTTGATAACCATTCTCTGTTTATTATGTAGATGGATTTCTGCATAAATGGGTTAATAGTATGTATTATACCGATTAATATGACTTCTCACAAGATCTACACACTTTCCCATTGATTCTCATCCATTTCTGGCACTGACTAATGCTTCATCAATAGTCTGACACTCACATATGAGAGAAACAAAAAGAGACAAAGAGATGTGTAATGACACCCCATGAGAGATGTATAGAACTGTCAATACACTGTATACTGATAGCTATAAGTAAAGAGTTGCAGAGAGATAATTAAACACCGAATATAATTGTGAAGCAGTATGTCTTCGTTTTGCCAAGTGTGTGCATGCAGAAGAGTTACACAAACACACTTAAATGTTTCTGTTTTCTCTGTATGTGCCACAGTCAATGTGGGGGCTGCTGAGATGGTCTGACCCCTCTCTTGACCTCTCTCTTTTTTGAACTGCTCAGCCTTGACTTTGCCCAGAAGAGCCCTTTAATAGTGCTGCCAGTGAGCTTCAACATTACATAGTGGAAATGCTAATAAGCACAACCCCCATAGCCTCTGAAACACCAGAAATAGATTGGCCTGACACGTGCAATGAAGCTACATCTCAAGAGTTTAGGAAATGTCAAAATGTCAAAAAGGAATAGATAACTTACTGTTCTCCCAAATTCTCTTGCATCACTAAGCTGGCGTGATGGAGATTGCTTGTGGAGAAAATGAGGCCTTAAAACAGGCCATTTCTTTCTTACTGTACATTTCAAATTACTACAAACTGCAAGTATTTGCATAAATGATAAGACATGGGCCATCGCAAGTTCACTGTCCTCAAATAGCCCATTTTCTAGTACATAAAGAACATGACATATATTTATCAGTATAATATGATAAATAATTTGTAAATATAAATTTACAAGAAATTAGGACCAAGTATTCTAAATTGTAGGTGTGGATGCATTGCAGTTGCAGTGTTTAACACTTCCCTACCTATATTGCACATATTCGCCAGCTATTGCACATCCTCACTACCTCTGTGGTTTACTTGGTTTACTCCTTTGGTTTGCTTTGCACTTTGGTGCCCCTCTCCCCCCTCCTCCCCTCCTCCCCCTCTCCCCCAAAAGCCAGGACAACGCTATGTTAAGACAGAAAGTGTCTAAGGTCTTTTTTAGCAAGCACTGGGGAGACTCAAAGAGACTTCAAAGGAGTGTCACAAAAACAGGCAGATGCTGTGGCTCTGTGTTACACTCCCCTCTTACACTGGCGCACACAGACAAATCCACTTGTGCTCACACATGCATACACAGACAAACAGCCACACGTGGTCGAGCTGTCACACACACAGGCATACCAAGGCATGCAAGCACATTCACAGAGAATACAAGGTGAAAACAAACACACGCAATCCTCTATCTTTATGTCCCACTCCCCTGTCTCTCAACATTACCAGTTTCTCTGCTCCGCTTGTGCCTTCAAGGTCAAGCAGCTATTAGATCTGAGCCCTGAAGAGTCTTTCATGTATAATTCTCTCTTTAACAAATGTGGATGATCTGTCTTCCAAAAAATCTTTTAATATGTTAGAGTATAATCTTCCAGACACTTCAGAAACTTAAGAGGCCAAAGAGCATGTTTTCATTTGGAAGTAAGTGAGCACAGATGTTTCAACAGGGCACATGTTAGCAGCTTTGTGATGAAGCAGCTCTTGGTGACAATAGGAGAGTGTCAAATCAAATATATTGGGTTAAACCATGTCAGCTAGGAAGACAAAAGACTGGCAAAACATCAGAATAGAGGTTGGAAAAGGACAGATAATTGGTTAAGAGACTATGTATGTTCCATCAAGAGAAAGTGTCAAAGTCAAGTGCAGATGGGAGGCCACAAGATTTCATCATCTGGATATCAAAACTTTGTATAATATTGAATGAGACATAACTTTACAGAACTAGCACTAGGAGTGACTACTTTGCCTCAATAACTTAGCAGTACTAGTAGATTAATTACACAGATGTGCTGAGAGTTTACTGATTGCATTTTAACCCCTGTGCTTCTTTCTTAGCAAACTGCATAATCAAAATTGTCAAAGAAACATCCTTTGTGGACTGAGGAGTCAGGATTCACTGGAAATAAAAATGATGGTTTTCTATGTTTGATTACTACCACTGCATAGCTGCCACCACTTTTTCACTGTTCTGAAATATGTAAGCCTTCTTTGTAGGAAGAAAACTGATTATGTTTTTGATGATGAGTGTTTGCATGATCTGTCTTTGCTTCACAGTCATTTCTTATCTTTAATTTACACAATTTAACAAAACAGATGAAACAAAAAAAAATGAGGAGGAGAAATGTGTGATCAGTTCAGAATATTTTTTTAACATTAGTTTCCTTTATAGATTTAATTATTTCGCTGGTATGCTAATTTGAGAAAATATTTGTAGATCATTGCCAGATATTAAAAATACTATTTTTACAATCCTCTGTGATTAAATATTTTGTTACACTTTATATCTGTGAAGGATTTGATTGGTCAAAAAATGCTTCATACATGAAAAGAGAGTAATATATTTTCCCATCACAAAAAGGATTAAATATAGACCTAACTATAAAAAGGCAAAAGACCTTTCTGAAAGCAGATGGTATGACCTGACAAACACAGACATGACTAGTAATATTTGTAATAGCTGTATTATATTTAAACATGCCAATGCCAGCGCTCTGGTATTGTGAATACTGGCTCACTGGCATGGCTTACAGACCCACCTAAATTGAACAAAGCCATGATTAATCTTATTAATTATTCCTGCCCTTTTCCTATGACGACTCAGAAGGCTGCTGTGAGAAAAGTCTTTAGTTTGACATTAACTTGAAACAGACTCTGATGACCTGGCACAATAGTCCTGCTACTACTATTTTGAGTTAAACAAGAAGACTGATACCACTCAACAAGATTCAATGTGTTAATTAATGAGCTTTAGATCAGTTGGTAGGCACATTTTTGAGCTTTGCACAGGCTAGCTGTTTTCCCCTACCGCCAATCTTTATGCTGAGCTATTCTAATCAACTCCTGCCTCTAGGCCCAGAGTTAATGCACAAACACGAGAGTCATATTGATCTTCCAATCTAACTTTCAGCAAGAAAGCAAACAAGTATAATTCCCAAAATGTCAAACTATTCCTTTAAGACATTTTTCTTCATTATCTGTAGGTTTCTAAATGTGTTGCCAATGGAGATATCCAGCCATCCTGGGTGTAATGATCTGTAAGTACAGTATATAAATATATATGTATGTATATTTTCTGAGTACTATTGCACTGTTAAAACATAAAATAACCTGTTTCTCCTTTAAAGGAGGATGTATTAGAATAAAACATAAACAATACATATGCATTAGTGTATAATATTTGACTGAGCTTAGCAAAGTAACCATAGGTTAGTGTCGTAATGAATGTTTTACTGTTGTCAGCCAAATAAAAATTCATCTGGCTGAAATCCAAGATGTGATGCACATAGTGAATGGCCTCATGGTTTCAAAAAAAATACTGTAACATTTTAACCTTTTAAATTTTGAAAAAAAAACAAAACAAAACAAAAAAAAAACATCTGGGTTCTACCACAAACACTCAGATGTGCATGGGTTGATGTGATGCAATCATGCAACCACAAACTCACTGACATGCCTGCTCAGTGGGATACTTGTCTGCAACTGAAATCAGTGAGTAACAAGATGAGAACTCTTGACAATACCAGATCTCAAGGACTGATGATTTGGTAAATGACAATACACAAACGCTGAGACAATCAATGTTCACACTGGTCTCGCTATCTGCCTTGTTCTCTTCATCAGACATCTTCTTACCTTTGACTTAATCTGTCATCAACCTCTTCATTTGACTCATCTTAATCATGTTCTTGGGATTGAAATGCTTTGAAAAATTGACAGCATCATTATTTAGTCCATCACAGCCCAGAAGAAAGACCTCACAAGACTCTCGCTCTCTCCCATGCTGTTTGAAGTCCAGATGACATGTACGTTTCTTTAGAAAAGACATAATTATTCGGGAAAATAATACTCATAAAATGAGTTTTGAGGAGGAGCTGTGTGGAAAAAATGTGAATGATGGGTTTTGCATAGAACAAACAATTCTGTTGTTTGCAAAAAACAAGGCTTCAAATTAATTTATAACGCTGGCGTTAGTTTTTGAAGTCAAACTCTTACTCGTGTTTAACAATTCAATAGCCTCACAGAAACAAAATGCAGTGTATTAAGAACAATAGTGAAATATTAATTTGTTTTGTCATAGAATACAATGAATCTTTACATTTTCCTAAAATGTTTTTTAAGAAAGATAAGAAAGATTCATTTTGTAGAGACTACAAAACAATGACTAACTCCTTAAAAAAGTTCCCAGGCAAGAAGAAAATTGTGGAATTACGATGGTTTGATTTCTTGTATAGTGTGACTTCAGTGTGAAATAAAGTTATCCTAAAGTATATTAAACATATTTTAACACTCTATGTGTGGATGTGCACACACACTGCCCATTTATCATCATATTATCTTTAGAGAGGAAGTAAGAAAGGCCACTAAATACAGATTTGAGCATGTTCTGTAGAGGGTATACTGGTGATGGGTCCCCAAACCAGTCTAAAAAGCTCCTTTGTCCTCTGGGGGGCATTGATCAGCTAACAGCTTCTATTCACGCACTGGTATTTTTACAAAAACGGCTTAAGAAATAGTTTATTCTGGTAGAATAGCAATATTCAGGTCCAGACGGCTGGGAAATTTGGACTAATCTCTCAAGTCGGTGGGACGCCTTGAACACAGCTGCTTAATTCCAAGTATTTCAGTGGCATCATGATGTGCGACACGTAAACCACAAATAAAAAAAGGAAAGATAGCATACAGAGTAAATGATGAGTAATGCATTCAACACAACAGATTACTCATTTAGTCTTTATAATAGAGATTACACAGTGGGTGAAGCCAGATTGCCTTGGATAATAAACTCTGGTGGGATGAGAACAACGTGTCCCTCTGTGACTTTTTGAGCTCTTCCCTCCAATCGCTGCTACGACTCATTGGCTCTCCTTCACAAACACAAGGCAACAGTCAGGAATGCTATTTATTAGTGTCCCACCACATCAAGGGGATGAGTGGGTATTACTCATCCCAAGAGTGTGTGACTGACATTTGTTGTTCCGTTAGCCAGCTTCTTCGCCACAACTGTCCTTCCAACAATTCCAGGAAGACAGAGAAAAAGTGTGAGAAAGACAGAGTGAGTGAGAAATAACAATCGCCTAAACAGGGATTGGGTTTGTCTGTTACTAACATGTCACTTGATTGTCCATCTGACCCATGTGGTGGGAGTGTGTTGTTTGATGGGTTGGGAAAGTCCTTGACTCCGAAAGAAATAATAATAAAAAAAAAGTAAAAAAAGACAAAACATGCTGTAAAGAAAGTGCTCTATGTTTTCTGTACGTATCTTGTGTCTTTGCTCAATGTAAAAAAAGTTCATCTTTAATACATATGGCGGCTGGTGTGTCAACTTCTTGTCATTTTAACAGCACATCCATGGAACAGTTCTCGCACAGGAAGTCAAACCAGCTCACATTTCCCCAAGTTTCAGGAACCTCACTTCCCTGTCCTTCATCTTTCTAAGGCCTGAATGAAAAACTTGATTTCTACTGCTTTAATGTCTGACATTAGGCAAGCGTCTGATCTCTACTCAAAATGCTGCACGAGCAAACGGGAACTGAGAATGTGAGATGAGTACTGGGGAAGTTTGTTTTCTGTCACCTCCTGAGATCATGAGATTTTGTCAGACAACACGTCATTTTGACATGAGTCGCACCCCATGTTATCAGCAGAAATGTCCTGTTGTGACGGCATCTCCAGAAAACCAAATAACATACTAACTGGTGCCATTGGGTGCTCTGAAAGACATTTTCCAAAAATATGAAAAGGGAAAGCAGATGAGAGGGAAAGAAAAGGAAAAAACATAACTTTTCCCTCGTGTTATACAGTTTTTGGCATTATAAAGACATTTTAGACAGCTGTGAAGTAAGCCAGCCAGTACAGCAGTATAAGATGATTTCTAGCGGTCTATAAAACAATTGCCTCAATGTCTCTTAGAGGTTACAAATGACAGAATATTCTAACATTCAAGCTATCAGCAGGGTGCCATTTTGAACCTTAACGGGAGCATCTTGTTTCATAATAAAATGTAAACATAAACAAAAAAGTTAAGAAAAAAGACAAAATGATCAAAATTTGACAGGTTTAAGAGTGTTTTAGGCGTAAGCATAGGCTTCCATTATCAGTATTGAAGAGCGCCTTTGGAAAGATTAAAATCAGTTGCTGTTATTATAGGTAAATGTAAATTATCTCTAAAATAACTACCGAAAAACTATTGTATTGAGTGATGAAAAGTTAAAAAACACAGAATAGGTTCCATCAAGTGTGTTTTCTTCGCCATTCATTCGGTGTCTGGCACCATCTGTGCCCAGCTTTGGTGTGAGCACCATTTGCCCAGAAAAACAACATATGTCTGGCCGAATCTCTATCTCCAGCTAACGGCCAATAAACTAAATTCCCTGCATGCTGACAATGTTCATTTCATCAGGAAGCCTAGAGTCAAACACATCCCCAGTTGGGGGCTGGTTTGTCGAATGGCTTCCCACAGAGCTCCAAGCTAGCCCAGGCTGGAGAGAGGCGAAGACAGAGCGAGGGGTGTGAGATGAAGACCTGCTGCTGGTCTGGCTAAATGGTAACAGAATAGCCTCTCAGTGTCAAGGGGTGTCCATTAATATAGACCCAAATGTCATAAACTCATTGTGGCGTACTATGCTGTAATAAGAGAATAACCACCGTTTTCCGGAGGGAGATGGCTACCTGCGGTGAGAGGAGAATGCCATGCAGATACACTTCGGTGGGAGCACAGGGCGCTTGACGCTGGTCCACAACCGTAAAGTGGAAAAGAATAGAGAATTTTAACCCAGGGTTTTGGAATAAAAGCTTGGCAGTCAACGGAACAGATTTCATCCCCTTCATCTGGCTACCTGTGGTTTCAGTATTTCAAGTCTTTACACTTCTATCACGGGACCCTGCTGCGATAAAAATAATTTTAAAAAACATCAGAATAACATCAGAAGTTAGGGCAGTATGATTTTTTGTTTTGTTTAATCTATATTATACTTTTTATGCACGCCCCCCACCCCCCTTGGTTTTACTCAAACAGTTTTTTTTCCCAAACAGCAATATCTAACTTTTTCCGAAACGCTCGCACCAAATATACAACCATCTATAAAACTATTCACACCCAATATCAATATCTGTCTCTTCAAGTAAAAAAAAGTGTCTTAACCCGCTGTGCTTTTGATACCCCAGGAAAACGTCAATGGGCAAAATACAAAATGGTTGTCCACGGGAGAGCGGTGGGTCAGCATGTGTGCGTGTGTGTGTTCGAACGTGGATCAGTGGAGACCCCCTACCTGGGCATCACGCTTCCTCCACTCCTGGGTGTGCTGTTGGTGCTGTTGCAGAGTGGCCCTGGCCTGCCTCTCCATGCTGCTCACCTCCCGCTGGCGCTCCTGAACCAGGCTGTCCTTTTCCGCGCTGTGCTGCTGCTGTAGCCGCGTCCTCTCCTGCTCGTGCTGCATGCACTGCTCAGCCATCTGATTGGACAAGCAGGCAAAGAGAGACTTCATCAGCCAACACACACTCAGAGCAACCCTGTCGTCATGACAACTTGTCCATCCACCCATCCATCCATCCTTTCTTCGTGCTGTTTCTTCTACCCCTTCCCTCCACCCAGACACCCAAGAGCCCAACCAATTTGGTGCAGTTGATAGGATGGTGGGGGAAAAAAAACACTTAAAAGTTTCTCACATTGTCAGAGGACGACATGATGTGATGTGTTTACATCTGGTTTGTTCCCCCGCCCTCCCACCTCTCCTGCCAATTGTACAGACCGGCCCTCTATGTCCCACTCCTCTCTCTCTTCAAATCTGTCCCCCTCGCCCTATTCTGCGTTCGGCATATAAAAGAGCAGCTAGTTTGGGCTATGCATGAAAGCTGGCAGGGGTTAGCCATCTGGCTGCAGTAACTACCCAATGCCCCATGCTATGCATTTGACAGCATGTGAAAATCGGCTTAGGCGATGACTATGATGATCATTATAAACCCAAATCAGGAAAAAAAAACGAGGAGACAGCTGAAGCTTATGGGAGAACCAAGAAGATCCTAAAAGACTGTTGATAATATTGCTTTTACCTGTAGTAATATTCTGAAGATTCATTAGTGATTCGTCATTTATCAATATCGGTTTCCATGTTTTTTCATTTTATGGACTTAAACTCTACAGTACAGGTGTTCTTCAGCAATAACCACCATCAGTAGTGTTTGTGCTGCTAATGAAGGGTATATGAGCTCAGATTAGATCAAGGATCTACATAAACCAATCAACAAGAAGGATATGATATGTTGTAAACGTACAGTAGACCCTAGTTTGTCTGGAGTTATGCCAAGCTACATGCCATACAGTAGAGGAAAAAATAAAACTCTTCTAATGGGACGCAAAACCCTAATTTTTCAGAGCTTAAACATCCTGTCAGCTGAAACAAGTCCGTATCCCAACACGTCTGTGAGTGGAGTCACCTGCTGAGAGGTGAGCCTTGCCAGTGGAGTTCCCAGCCCCGAGCCCCCCAGCCTTTCCCAGGCTCTGTTCGGTTCCCACTCCCCCATGGCGGGGGGACCAGTGACCCCCACACCATCCAGCCGTGCAGCCCCAGCCGGAGCCTTGAAAGGACAGCAGGGGCCTGGGGCCCATTCGCTTCCCTGCTTTGAAGCTAATCCCCTGCACATTGTGCTTGACGGCACCCTACCTGGCCTGCCAGAGGAACAGAGATCCGCAGCCTCTATGCCCGGTGCCTGCTCTATCCTCAGCCCTATCTACGGACGTTGTGTCTATTCAGAGAAGGTGATAAATGAGGGGCTATCTACAGGAAGCCGGATTCCATCCTCGGCACTGGATGGCCACAACAGATACTTCATTTTGGCAGGGGAGCAATTGGGGGAATTATGGCTTGATGAAAATGTATTTTATCTCTGGGACTTACTTACTATTGTGGCACACACACACACACACACACACACACACACACACACACACACACACACACACACACACACACACACACACACACAAAATGGTCAAGATGCATCAACACATGCCATTTTTCCAGGACACAACAGAACAACACAAAGCTCCATTAGACAAACTCTTTGCAGAATGTGGGCAACATCTTCCACCTGCTGTCACTGGCGATGCTGATGATGTCTGTGATACTTTCCACAGCCAGACAAATTTGCACCGCCTTCATTTTCCATTCAGGGACATAATAGACACAAATAAGATCCACAGCCAGAATACGTTGTCCCACTGGGTAAGTCAGATTCATACAGTAGCGCGAGTTACAGCTGACAGATTGATAAGCAGGCATCTGCATCGAGAACTCCTCAGCAGGACATGCATTAACAGAAACTGAGGAGGAGGACATAGTGGCTTACTGTTCGCTCTCGGGCCGTGAGTGTTTTTGGAGAAAAGGGGGGATGAGAGGTGAAACGAGGATGAAGAAACGGGCAAGGTAGATCCATTGTGAGAAAAACAGCAAAAGAAAAAGACGGAGAGGAGAGGAGATGACAGAGAGCAGACCCAGCAAGGAGCCTGGTTGTGACATCACGTAGTGCCAGCGTGCAGTGGAGGATGCTGGGTGCTGCGGTTCTTAAAGGGACCGGCGTGGCGCTTATGAGGGAAGATTGAGTTGGTTACAGCACAGCTTGGTGCCACAGATACAGAGTAGGACGGGTGTTACTGCACAGCACGACTCCTGTCAGCCTAGGCTCAGTGTGTGCATTGCATGCATTGAGACAGGACAGTGAGGCAATGGGCTTCTTTCAACCTCAGGGGGGTAAATCTGAAATGTTTGGGAAGGAGGAGGGAAGAGGAGGGTGTAGAAGAGAGTAGAACAGATGCCCTGTTTGGTCCCAGCAGGGGAGGCTGGGGGTGAGAGGGGAGGGAGAGATGGAAGAAAGAAAAACCCCTCATTCTTCACTGTAGGGATTGAAATGAAGATGACCACAGAGTGGCACTAAGTACAGATGAGAGTGTGTGTTTGTCTATGCGTACATTATGTCCATACACTTGCATGTCTCTAAACTACCCCCCTTTATTGTACCAAACTAACATCTGAAGAGTGAAGCTGTTGAGCACTTCCTTTAACTGTCAAGGTCATGACTCCAAACAAGACATTTGACCTCACTACGTCACTCCCACGCCAAGAGGCAGAGCTCCATGACGTCCAGCTGCCATGAGGGTGAGTTGCAAAACAACTCCTTCATACAGAGTTCCCATTTTAAAGTCTCATTGAAGCTGCCTTTGAGGAATGTTCTTTTGTGATCGACTGAATGGACAAACTTGACCCCCACGATCTTGTGACACCAATCTCTCTGGAGTGAAGAAGTAAAGTGCACGCACATACAAGCATGGGTGAACAGGTACGCACACAAATACTCAGGGTCATGCCTGTGCATGTGTAAACACAGTATATAGAACAAACACACAATATACTGTAGATGGCTCACAGTAACTCATGAATAATCTACATGCTCATAAAGAGACATATTTCCTCTCTCTTTCTCTACCTTCCCATCTGTGAAAGTAATGTCACACGCATTCATATTCTCATCATCACATAGACAGGCCCTTTATCTTTATATGGTTTTATCTTTAAGACAAAAGCCTTCCTGATGTGCTGCTAACCCTATGTAGCTGCCTTTAACTGTCAAATGCACCCCCACTCTCTGTATCAGCAGATGATAATCGTCACTTGAATATTTCCTCCAACGCTTTGATTGCCTACCTATTTTTCACATGAGATGGAATGTATGATTCCTCTGAAACACATACTGTAGTTGGCACTCAAAACACAGATAAATTCTTACAGTTACTAGATCATTATAGAGGGATGAAAATGTCTTTTGGATATAAATACAATCTGTTTACTGGTTTAACTGCGTGAGTCTGATTTCTATGACAATGTAACCATACAGCAAAACTGAGAATATGCACTTGTTTTTGGTGGAATATTTAAAAATATATGAATGAAATGAATTCATCATACATCCTAATTAAGTCATTTGAAAGTGTGATTTTTCCTCATAAATGTCCTTATAATTACTAAAACAACCATTGAACCACGGAGCAAATCACAGACAGAAAACCATTTCACAATTCCTTGGAAATAACACTGGTCTTATTTCCTCACTTACAACTATCTACAGCGATTTACACGCAGTGAAACTCCATCTGGCCTGGAAATGAGTGTTAGCATGCTTATTAGCAGACAGGTCGAGTGTTGGTTTGGTTCCTGGAAATCAATCATGTTATGGATACAGATGGGAAATAGAGATGATACACCAGTTAGTGCTGTATGCGCTCAAGGCTCATGTGGTGCCACATGGTCAGGTATAATGTATCATACAGACATAGAGAGATGCAACTCTTAACATCAATTAAAATATGAAATAAATTATTATGTATTATTTGGTATTGATATGGTGCAATCAGTTGAATGATTATGGCCTAATTAGCAATCCTGATTATTTTGGCTGAATTTGTGCTCACAAACAGTTATTGATCACAATAAGTACATTACATAGTGAATCTATTTTAAACCACAGTATTGGTTTGAGGATTACTGAATTACATAGAAGAACACAAAAAGATAACTGAAGGTGACACTCAGAGTACAGTTTCATTGTTTATAGAGTTAATATTAGATTTAATTAAATTACACATCTTTAATAGCTAAAATGGTGAATTATACTGTATATTGTAGTATACAGCCAAAGATAAAAATCCAACCGCTAGGCCACTGAGGTTAAAGCAAAATGTAGGTAATAGAAGTATAAACTATGCTCCTCTTACAATGACATTGGCTTCCTCTGATAATATCCATTTCTCTGGTTTAATTGAATCCAATGCTCCATAAAAGATGACTTCCTATCAGCAAGCTTGATTTCAATGAGTTGTGAAAATGGTTTCTAGACTCCTAATTGAAGAAGAGACGGAGATGCGATGATAAGGAGACTGCACGTCTGCTACGCAGATTGCATTCGTTTTCAATTGGCAACGTTTAAGATATTTATTGAGACGCAATCTAAGCTTAATCTAAAGCGTATCCCTTATCATGAGAAATTAATCAGGCGGAACAGATGGGGAGGAATAACAAGACTATTCCACATGGATGTCAGTCCCCTCGGCTGGCTCTGACGGGCCAAGTGTTCACTGATAATAGAGAAAAGATAACAATGTGATGATGATGATGGAAGCAAGAGGAGAATTCTTTCCCCTGGCTACATCTCCAGCGCAGAAGCAAGGAAACTATTCACAGATGGAGATACGGGTAGACAAACACACTGCAGACAGACTGACAGAAAGTTACAGACTCATACAGACCTGCTGCTCATATTTTTGTCTGAGTGCATCAAGTTGCTGGGAGAACTCCTTGGCCTGGTTCTCCCTGAGGGACTTGGAGCGGATCAGGTCCTCCTCTACTTTCTCCATCTGCAGGCATTAAAGGAAAGCAAACAAAAAGTTTACCATTGTGTCTGACAGACTGAAAATAATTCAACATTAATGTAAATACATTCTGAAATGTTTAATATAAAAACATTAAGGCTGGGCTCACAATCTGTAATACATCTATGTTGGCGCAAACATAGAATCCTACACTAAATCTCAGTTCAGAAAACTGGATGTTGGTTAATGCGGATGTAAAAATGCGGATGTAATTGCGGCATGACTACTGTACATTAAGCGCATGCAGAACTGAATAGAAGGAGAGTGATGCTGCTGTAACATTTTCCTTTTAATTTGAATTTAATGAACTGCCATTGGGAAGAAATATATTCAACACAGTATGTGTGATCTTATCGTAATGATATTGTAATAACAGAACATCAATATATTAATCTATTCATCAAAGTATAATATTATAATTAACATTAAAAATGTAACACTAGTAGTTCACATCAATATTCACATATTCACAGGTACAAGAAAATAACTGCAACTCAAAGACTCGTGTTAAAGAAGCACTGTTAGAAATAAGGAAGTTGTAAGCTTCTGCCTCTTTCTGTTTTTCTGGAAAAAAAGGGGGATTTGACAATATTTACGCTATTTATCTCGACTCAACTTCCTTGCAGCCAACCACTTTCATATTTTCTGCTCAGGTGACGATAATCAACAACAATTTGAAATGTAATTTACTGAAACCCCTCTGTATCTGGGCTATTCTGTGTGTAACGCTCAGGAAATGCTAAATGTGTTTTGATTAATCCATTTAAAATGCTGAAGCCTCCTTTGAACTATGCACGTAACAGAGATTTGATTCTGTATGCGGCCTCTTTTTTTTTTTTTCTAACCAAAATAGGGCAGACTCTTTCCTTTAAGTGCAGTCTAAAAGTGGGATGCTGATTTTAAAATGAGAGAAAGAGAGACAGAGAAAGCGAAGTGATACAGATAATCCATTTAGATACAACACCATCTGCAGACAGAGAGAGGGAGAGGATGAGTGGAAAGATGGAAGGATGAAAAAGAGAGTAAAAACTCCTTTTGAAATACTTTCTGCAACATTAAAGCAGGATGCACAAGTGGGGTGGGTGAAGAAAAATAGGGGAGAGGGAAAAAGGGAGAGAGGATGACAGGGATGCAGAAGAGACTGCTCCTCTCCCTCGTGGCTTTGATGTGGGCTGAGGATAAAGTCAGATTGGAGATCGGGATGCCAGGGGCTCAATGGGGAGAGAAGGAGCAAGCGAGAGGAAGAAGGATGGAAGAAGGATGAGAACAGGAGAAAAGAGTGGGAGGAAGGAGAGGGGAAATACACCAATACAGACACTTTCCAAGAGCCAAGAAAAGAAGACATCACTTGTAAAAAAGAAATTGAACATATATATGTGTATATACATGTTGCCAACAACCAAGAAAGCAAACCAAGGGTCTTAGTCTCCTCCTTCAGTTGGCTATAATCCAAATATAGCAACCAGGCAAAGTGCAATATGTATATGCAACTTTATTTAATTTTCTGGGGAATTCAAGCCTTTGCAACCTTGAATATAGTTTTTTTCCCCCCCCATCTTCTTTAGTGCTGATATGCAAGCGGCACTTCAATTTATCTCATCGATACAACAGACGTTTCAAATTCAATCAGGGGGAATAAAGGTTGCTCTGTGTGCTCACAAACATCCATGCAGAAATTTGACTCCATCACAAACTCTTTTTCTCTCATTTCTTACGGTACATGTTCCCCCACCGCACTGATTAGCCCAGAAACTTCACTAATCAGTGTCTAAAACTTGCTAATCTCCTTAACATGCAGCCCTTTAAAACATTCAGGACCACACTCGGCGCTGCCTTGTCAATAAAGCACACACACACACACACACACACACACACAGTACTACCAAAAATGCTTAACAAAAAAAACGCCTATAGCCAGACTGACTCATAAGACAGCATCAGAAGTTTGACAGCTGAGCGTATATTGATTGGAGAACTCTCCCAATAAGCAGCAGCCCACGCGGTGCGGAGCGCTGATCGTGAGGCTGGCGTATCGTACTAATTAGTCTGACTGCTTAATGCATGTAACCTGTTCTCCATCGCAACCCTACCAGCCCACGACACACCCACTGAGAGGAAGTGAGGTCAGTGTGTGATAGCGGAGAAATTAATAAATAAATCATACCATTCATTTGGAGTGACTAAATGAGTGAACATGGCCCGGGGATGCTAATGTTCTCGTCTCTTACATATAGATTTTTCAGTATAGAAGCCGTTGAAAGGTGGTCGGAAAAAGACCTATTATAGGATGTAGGATGACTTAATGGTGCAAATCATTAAACAGTTGGAGCAAAGGGGAGGGAGAGAGACGGAGAGAGAAAGACACACGGAGGAATTCAAGTACAGCCAGCGTGGCGCCCTGTTGCATCTGTGGTCAGGCTGGGTCTCTGCAACTACAAAATATGAGTGTGTGTGTGCGTGTGTGCATGTGTGTGTCTGTATTGTCTTGGTTACTGCCTGTCAAATAGCTCACTCTCTTCGTGACAGAGCAAACATGAAAAATTGGTTAAGAGTAACGCATGAATATAATATGAAAAAGGTGGACTAGGATATTGTGTAGTTTTAAGCTGAAGTCTAATTTTACACTTAATGTCAAGCTCTTATGATGCTTTTATGTGTGTGTGTGTGTGTGTGTGTGTGTGTGTGTGTGTGTGTGTGTGTATTTTGTAGGTGTGTGTGTGTGTATCAGACCTGGAGTTTCATGTCAGCATAGGCCTTCTCAGAGCTGAGCTCCACCTGTTTCTTGAACTGCTCCAGTGCCATATCTGCCTGCTGGATCTGCTGCCTTTGGCTCTCCCTGGCTCTGTCCAGCTGGCTCTCCATCTCTCTTCAAACCAAACGCGCACACACACACACACACACACACACACACACACACACACACACACACACACACACACACACACACACACACACACACACACACAGACACAAAAATGAATATATGTAGAAACAGAAACCCTATTGCAGACCAGAAATGCAATGTTAAGCAAGTACTGAGCATAAGGGAACTTTCAAGAAGGAAGAAAAGTGATGAGAGAAAATAGAAAGATGGATATGGAAACATATTTTAAAACACAGGAACCGAACAGCAAGAAACTGTAGAGTGAAGTATGATGGGGAAAGTCAGTTTAGCAATCACTTCTACAACATCTATCACCACCGATACCCAGGTGTGTGTGTGTGTGTATGTGTGTCTTCCATGCAGGTATACTGCGGCTATTGCTGGCAAATGTCAGGTCATACAGTTGCAAGCTGAATGGATTGACAGGCATACTGAGAGGGACAGCCTCATGCTGAGAGCTGTCAGAGCCCAGCCAGGAGGCCCAGCCACATCATCATACAAAGCACCAGCTAGCAGCTGTCAAGCCCAGGGTGTGTGGGGACAGGAGTGTGTGTCGGGGTGGATGGATAGAGGGTAGAAAGAATGATAGAGCGAGAGGTGAGGGAAGCGTATGAGGGTTGTTTTTGTAAAGCTGAGAATCTGCATGTTCAGTCAGACAATAATCACGTATTGTCTTAAATCAAAATTATAATTATTACAAATGTTAAAGTTGAAAATAGTTGAAATAAAAATGCACAAAAGGATCATTAGCAAATATGTAAAAGAAAAATCAAGAAATTTCAACTGTCTTCTGGAATGCAAATAAAGAGTATATGTCTGTTTTGAGGTTCATTCATTAACATGTTTTTTAGCTGATTAGCTCATAAGCACAGAGAAATGTCAAATGGCAGATTGGATCACAGATATCAGCTTACGATGATGCTCTTTTACATTCATAACTGCAGTCACCAAACTTTGTATTCCACACATAATGACACACATCATTCATTCTTGACTTGGATGCAGACTATGAACAATCGTGTCAACATGTGCTCCTCACATCTGACATGTTTTATCAGCTCCAAGTGTTACTCATATTCATATATGACACACGACATTTGGAGTGTTAGAAAGTGGCAGGCTCCTATACCCACTCATGAAATGTTTACTGTAAATCATTTACTGTTGTATGATATATAGGACTTCATGAAATAAAAATTATGTAAGACTTTAAACTTTAATGTGTCTAAAATGACTCAAGTAATTCTATTTTAATGAAATTTTGAAGTTGTAGGCCCATTGCGTTTTCTTTGTTTATATTGTGTGACCTTTTTGGATAAATACAGTAAAATAAGTAGAAAAGTAGACTTTTTTGTATGTTCTCTAAGAGCACAGAATGAATCCATCAAGCACCTAACCAATATTTAACAACTCAAATACAATGAAGTTGTATTATAAATACTTAAAGATTATTAAAAATGCTTCGCTGAGAGCAAGGATTATGGATAACTCTATGAAACTGATATTAATCACATAATCTTCCAGAACCTCATGCATGTTTTCAGACAATTAACCACAAAAAAGTTCAACTCTGTACTTTAACACAAAGTGGAGCCCTACTATGTAGTAGTTTTCTGCAGCAGGCACTGAAGCCTTCCAAACCCTTCCTCTGATTAATGCATAAAGATGACAATGTCGGGGAGAGAATATGACTCTGGTTGTGCATGTGTGTGGTATGTACTGTGTGCATGTGTGGCTATGTGTACAGCGAGGGCACTTTTCTCCTGCTCCCTTGTAAATGAATACTCTAACAGTGCATGGATAATTATTCCCCCGTGGACAGACAAGCAGGGGGAAGAATGATTTTTTTCTGGCTGGTGGGTGTGACTTAAAACCAATTAGAAGTACAACTATTACAAAATTACAACAGGCACACAGCGGGTGGTGGTGGGGGAAGACTAAGACGCTGTTCTCCACACATTTATCTGTATTTAACAAAGGAGGACTGCCAAGTGTATGCGAGTGTGCGAGTGTGTTACAGTTCATAAAAGATATGGTACATTGACACAGTTATGTCAGCATAGCAGGTGTTCACACATACACCCACAGAAACACACACCACTATAAGAAAAAAAAAACTATATCTACAAAGAAAACCACATTCACTGCACTGATTAATCACTTCCCATAATCAAACCAACAACTTTCTAAGTGTTTATAAAAATCCTACACTATATGAATAAACAGGAACAGAGAAAGACAGAAGAGATAAAAACAGCAAAAGTAAAAGGAGGCAATAAAAGCAAAGAACAGGGGCAGAGGATTGAAAAAGGAATGTGCAAGCTTTCTCTCCTCTTTATAGTGTTCTGTCTCTTTGTAATTTTGGTCTCTCTCATGTCGGACATCAAACGACAAAGAAATTGTTTTTTTTTCCCTCTCCCAATTTTGTGTACTCTGTAATTATTAATCAGTCTCGTTGCATGACTGCCTTCCGGGCTCAGACAGACACAAAGGCTATGTGGGGAGACTAAGATGGAAAAAGAAATAAAGAGGAAAGAGAGAGTGAAGATGGAAAAGAGGATGTCACAGAAATAGCAAGTTTTTTAAACTTCCAAGGCAGAGCAGAAATGAATTGGGTGTGTGTCTCACTCGAGAGATGACGGAGCGCACGTGTGTGTGTGTGTGTGTGTGTATATATATAGGTCTTTGTTCATGAGCAACAGTCCCAAACTCTGTGTGTGACTGACAACTCTACTCAAAAAATGCACTATGACTAAGTTAGAGCTGGCTGCTGGGCTTTTACCTCTGAGGATACACTGAAAAAAGTCACTGCAGCTAACTTCAAGTATGTGACAGATTGAAACATATTATGCTCCAAAGCTGAAGAGAGCGGGTGAACACATAGCACCTTCAGTGACTCCTTGGAGAATAACTGTGTGTGTGTGTGAGTACTTCTGTGTGTGTTTGTGTGTGTGAATGCGTGTGGTCACTAGAGCGGTAGACAGCATGTCACCATCAATAACAGAGCGATGAGGGTGAGATGAGAGGACAGAGAAAAAGACTCAGGGAGGCCTGGCAGGGAGAAACAGAGAGGGAAAGGAAGGAGAAGGGTGCCAGCGCCAGGGCGGCCCGTTTGGCTTTAAATGGATCCCTGGTCAGAAAAGTGGAAGGAGAGGAGGCTCAAATTAAAGATGTGCCTTCTCCATAGAGGAAGTCCTCTCATCCCTCAATCCTAAACGGCTGTTTAAAGGGGAGGAAGAGAGGGAGGCGAGGAGAGAGCAGTGTTTGTACTAGAGAGGGTGAAGGAGCTTCCGCCATCCAGCCGCCTGGCAGACAGGAGGGGTGCAGGGATGCCGGCGTTTTCCGGACTGCACTAACCACACAATGCCACGTGCCGCCTGTGAGCGAGTGTGCACCACATGCTGGATACACAGAGACATACTATACATGTCTAAATATATATATATAAACATTGATATACACATACAGTTAATACAAGAATACACATTCAATTCAATGCACACAGAAGCAACTCTAATTGCTTATGCAAATATTCTTTTCATGTAAGCAGAGTATTTAACAATTGCACAGGCTGTGATGTGGGTGGAGCAGCGCATGGAAAAGACTGACAAACACACTAGAATGCACACGCTCGCATGTGGATGCCTCTGGTCTCTAGTATAAAAAGACAGAGAGTGAGAGTGTGCGTGAACGCGTGTGTGCGCGCGTGCAAGTGCATGCAAGTGCCCGCGCATCTGCGTCTGTGAGCTCATCCAAACGGAATGATAACGAATCCACAGACACATCAAAGGGGCCTGGAAAAAAAAGAGAGAGCACATAAAGAGAGAAAATGCAAAACTGAAATATTCAGCGCCCTCTGAAGAGAAAATAAAACAGGCTTGGTTTTCATCCGCATCCCCAGAGAAAGAGAAAGGGAGAGAGAGAGAGAGAGAGAGAAGACAGAAACAGACACAGAATATGAGACAGACCACAAATAAGTGAACACAAAAGAGGGACTGCACAAGGGCAAGAGAATATTAAAGACAGAGAGAAAGAGTTGAAAAGAGAGAGTAGAAATAGAGAATCATTGAGCGTGATGGCTTTAGAACTGCCTACAAATGCGGCCTGTTTATAAACAGCATTTCACATCAACATGTGAAATAAAATGGCCACATACATTAAAAATAATGAGGCATCAATAAACACCAGTCATCCGGGTGGTTGTGGGGAACTGTCTTCTCACCAGTATTGCTACCATTCTCTTAAAATAAGTTAGCATTAAAAAAATGTTAACTCCTCCTTATAGTCATCTCTCTGTGGCTTGTACTACTTTTTTCCCTAGTATTTATACCAGTCACAGAGCTCGAGTATAGCCTGTGCCTTGCTCAAGTATCGGTGAACATGACAGATGACATTTCAATTGATCTGCACAAACTGTCTCCTATGAAGCTCATGCACTCCCATCAACACCGGGGTTTAAACCAGTGACTTTGCCTCGCACTTGTTAGCGCGTCTTAACTCGGAGCCAACTAAACAGCGGAAGGAGAGAGAAGGATGAAGAGGAATCTGCTGCAGTCCAGGCTCACAGTACCACTATGTGGGTGGATAAACATGTAGGTAGGATAGAACAGAAAGTCACTACATATCCGTCTCATACTTCAAAATGACCCTGGGGTTCGGTCAGTTATGCCACGTAAAATTAAATAATTATTTAATATTCCTCTTACTCGTTTCTTCTTTAGAATAGTATGGATTTAGAGAAGAGAAGAGAAGAGAAGAGAAGAGAAGAGAAGAGAAGAGAAGAGAAGAGAAGAGAAGAGAAGAGAAGAGAAGAGAAGAGAAGAGAAGAGAAGAGAAGAGAAGAGAAGAGAAGAGAAGAGAAGAAATTACTCATGTCATGATTTGGAACAGGGATTTTCTTGCCTTCGCTGTGCATTTAGATGCTATTTGGCTTCATGAATTAAACAGGCTACAGCATAATATGCTAAATCAACCAGGCACTAGTCCCAAAAGTAAACATACTGTATTTACATATCCCAAACATTACACAATGTAAAATGAAGATGGAAGTTTTTTTTTAATGAAACAATGAAAGCCCTAAAGACAGACTCAATCCAGACTGAGCTGTTTCAGTGCATGAATTAAGTGAGCCTGCTTTTGTATAAATTTATACTGTCTGTGCATATTTGTAAGTAGGACTACTTTAATGTAAAACTGTCAAATTAGTTATGAGCAACAATCATGTAGGCATGGTGAGGCATCTAATATCATTATACCATGATATGACAATGTCACAATGTCAATCAGGCGCACATATGTCACTATGAGATGCTGCCATGATCAGATATGACTAATTATAGCTGAAGAAACCTACTACCTGCTTCATTATCTACGTATTTAATTAAATAGAAACACTGTCTAGACTTGATCATTAGAAATGATTGCATTGTTATCCAGCTTAACTCTACATTCCTATTAACTTTGATTCTCAATACTAGGAGTGACTTTTCTTCTCAATTTTTAGTTTAATGCTTTGTTTTAGGTTTGCATTCATAGCTAAAACTATATTTATGCATTAAATCAATCTAAAACATATAAACAGTTTCTTGTGCAGGGAGTATCCGAGGCTGTAATTGTCATTTAACTCAGGGAACTTTGACAATAGGAACCAGTTAAAGAGGTCTTCACAATGTTCCTTTTGTAAGGTCGGTGGTATTGAATTGGCGCTTAACCCATCTCCATACACCCCTTTCGATGCAGTTGCCATGGGAGTAAATATTGAGCATGAAGCTTTTCATTATTCAGGATCCATACCTCCACCTGCTCATGCACTTCAGCTCTAACTACAGCTGCCTAGCCTCCGCTAGGCTACTACTGGTCCCTCTCCGGACCACTACCACCACCCCTGCCTCCCTCCATCTCTCCTGTCATGGGAGAGGAATGCTGAGAAAGATAAGACCACTTCAAAGACACACACACACAGATGCATACGGTATGCACACACACACACACACATACATACACATACACACACACACACACACACACGAAAGAACATATTGGATGCATCACACACCTTTAAGAGTAGAGGAGCACTATCTCATGCATGCATGTGGGCACAAATACTAACAAAGAGACAAACAATGAAAACACAAAGACAGACACAGTCTGCCAAAATTGCTGTTTTACTTCTCAAAGGCTGACTATGAAATCAAATTAGGCCTTGCTTGATGGTGTGATACCTGGGAAATCTGATGTGTACACAAAAAACAACAACATAAAAAACATGAAAAACAATAGAAAATAAAAACTTGCTGAACACGATTATCAAGTGAGCACAAGAGTTGGTGTAAATGCTGGGATAAAAATACACACACCATGACACATCCCATCCATGACAGCAGGAGTGTGTGCACAGGTTTGGACAAGCACTCACACAACCGGTGTGTAGCCACTCGTAGAGGTGAGCCAACTTTCTCTCCAGCTGCCTGAAGTAGAAGCGGTTTCTGCCACTCCAAACTATAAACCATCAAACTGAGCAGAAGTTACTGCTGAGACACAGTCAGAGTTGCTACAACTCATGCACCACACCTTAGCAGGCACATGGTTTTGATAAAGCCAGTTGGGTGCCAAGCAGCAAGAAGAGGGAATGGAATGGTATGGAGGGGAGCACGGAAAAAAAAAAATTATGACAGCCTCTTCATGGAGAGAGAAATACCATATTCTACAAATAGACCAGCTGTTTTTCTTTTTCCTTACTTTTAACCATTCAGGTGATTTTCTGATGTTTTTAAATTGTGATTTGGAGGTCATTGTTGCGAAGGAAGGCAAGCTGTTCCCCAGATGAGCTCCCTCTCGCTCTATCCCCCCCCGCCCCCCTCGTGGTGCATCTCTCCATCTCTATGCTAATGCCCTGTAATGATCTGAGGCACGTTGGGATGAAAGAAGAGGAGAAAAACTTGTTCTCTACACAGCTTTGTAGTGCTTTCTGTTGTTGTTGCTATAGTAACACAGACCTGGAATTCAAATTGACGCAGCAATGCTTATTTGCATGGCAGGACAGGGTGATTTTCTTTTTGTACTAGAAAGAAAGAGTGGGTGTAAACCATGGAAGAAAAGGGGTGTGGACAACAGCTATGTATGCTACATATGAAAAATGGAAATCAGAGCTGCCAACATATTCAGCACTGAAAATAAAATATGTACAAAATATTTTTAAAATTTTTATAAATAGATCTATGTTTATATACCTTTAACAGAACATAGCACAGATCAACATGCACACATCAAATACACATCGTAACACACCGTACATACCACACAGTGTTTGGCACATGGAAGGCATGTTGAGCAGTTCTACTTGTTTAATTTTATCATCCATCCTCCCATCTTCACATACACACACACACCCCTGCGTGCGGTCTTGCTTTGACTTTGAAGTTCTCCTGGATCGCCTTTAAAGGCCCTCAGTGTTGCCACGGCAGCAGGCAGGTAGCAGACATCAAACTGCTAAGTAGTGTGTGTGTGTGTATCTGTGTGTATGTATGAAGCCTGAGTACTTAATTAGCTAAGAGCCTGATGGGCCACTTGCCGTTTCTCAGTGTTTAACACTAAACGAGGGAATGACTGGCTCGTTACTGATACTAACAACAAGGATAATTTATGCACAAACGGATCTGTCTGCTGTGTTTAAGCTTGTCCTCTGTTGATGGGCTGACAATGACAAGCACAAACAATAAGCAGGCACAACCATCAATGTCCCTTTGCAATCTTTACGCTGAATACTAAATGCTGCAAAACTGGAAAATTTGTTTTCGTGTTCCTTCACATTGTCACAAACCCAAAGCAACACTAATACTAACCACATTTTACAACTTAAGACAATATCTTCCTCATGAAAAAGATGGATCTTTCTTTTTCAGAGACATGTTGGGTTAAGACACAAAGTGTCTTGGGCCATCGACGAGGACCCAAGAAAAAGCAAATACATCCACGGACAATCCATTCTTTTTAATCCACTGTTTCTGCCTGGATTGCTATTATATTGTGACAAACAGCTGAAACCCCTCAAGGGGGGTGATGGCACTGTGACTGGACTTGGCTGTGTATGGCTGGAACTGGAGCTGAGGTTGTTGAAAGGGCTGAGCCGGCGTTGTGTTTAATTGTGCTGAACACATTCTAGTTTCACCAAGGAAACTGTAATCTGCTTGTGACAAAATAATGTTGTCATGTATGGGATTAATTACCCAGTGGAATGTACTGACTGGCTGACTGGTTGGTTGGCTGATTGGCTGGAGTCTGTTGAAGTCTAGGCTGTCAGCACAGTGTGCATGTATAGTTTTGGAGGGAAAGGGAATGAATGAATAGATCTGAAGGGTAAGAGTAGGAAGTGGAGGGGTGTCAGCAAACGGTTCCTTATTTACACGCCCAGCAGACAAGGAGCTATATTAACATTCACTTGGAGATGTGTCTCTGGTCACCTGACAAATTTAAGTCTAATATACACTATCCTTTTAGCTTCTCAAATACATCCGTACACATCTGAGCCTGGATGTGATCTGAAATATGTGAGTGGACAATGCAAACAACCCATTGAACAACCTTAGCAACAAAAGCTATCAACAGATGGCTGTTTGTGGGCAGACGTGAACAATGTGATGTTATCATGAGGAAGAAATAAAGATAACATTGCAAACGAAGTGCTCAAAGCAGAGTGAAGCCTGGGCATTTGACTTGCAGGGGAGCATTTTCCATACATTCAACCTATGTTTTGGAAGTTTGATGATGTTTAACATAGACATCCAACATCATCACGGCACAAAAATAACAGAAAAAAAATCACCCTGTCCCCTTTAAATTTATGCTGGGTGATTTTGTCAAATTTTATCCCATTTTTTTCTTATCATCATATCTCACATCTACAGTCTGCAACATATTGCATGTTATAGGCCACTGGTATTTTCCAGTTCATTAGTTTAGGCAGTGTTTGATTTATATAGTAGGAATACAGCAGCTTTGCTATTTTCCTCAAGACAACACAAATTCCTATTGAATGCAAAGCTCTGATCTTCTCATCACGGTTGCCAGGCTCTCAACTCTAACAGTACTACTCGCAGTTATAAAAAAAGATCAAAGAGAGCGGTGCAAGGGTTGGCTTGTTAAAGTCAAACTCCACCTTAAATCAGAATTCATACACACTGTTCTTATGATCAAAGAGTTAAGTCAGTAGACATAAACAACTCTCTAATAAAGTTTGAAGCCACAAAGTCAAGGTTCCAATGTGTGATACTAATAATTATAAAGTAAATATCATGCTCCACAAACATTATATATGTTGGAATTTTCATGACCAAAAGGGACAATTCGACTGCATACATTAGATAGTGTTTATGTTTTGAAGATATTATTAGATTTTTTAAAAGCGTGTTTGTGCACTTTCACGTTTGCACACACGTCTTGCTCTGAAGTCTCCCTGACTGTATTCATTTCTATTCCATCTGTAGGATTTATTGCTGCAGCTCACAATCTTTGTCAACTGCATACATCTGTAAAGCACACACGTACACACACATGCACATTTAAAAAAACTGGCTGACGTGCTGACGGTGTGTCTTAAACCATCATGTCAAACACTTGGCTAGAAAGGAAGGAGGAGGACCGCACACAGACACAAAGATTTTAGAGTTTACTGAATTGATTATTGCATAAATTTGGGGCTAAATCAGAATATATAGTGTCTATTTTATAATAAATGTACACCTACTATTTCAGACTGAATACAGTTTGAAGCTGTGTTCTAAAATACAGTATATTTGGGTGCTAACTCTATTATCAGTACAAAATAAAAATATTTGCTAGATTCAACATTGACTCTTAAAAAACTTTCACAGTGGTTTGGCCTTTCTCAATGTACCTGAGTGCATCTTCGAGTTTGGCTATCTTCCTCTTAGCTTCTGCTCTCTCTTTCTCTGCCTCGCTGTGAGTTGCCAAAACCTAAGGGAGAGAGTTAGAGTAAAAGAGGGAGAGAGGGAGAGAGGTATAAGTGAGTGCAAGAGCAGACACCATCAAACATCACTCAGCAAAACTTTCCTGTCTGTGACCTTGTGCATCTGGTCTTGTCTCTTCTCTCTATCACTCCATCAAAAGTACCATCTGAGCCTATCTGTCTGCATGGAGGGCCTCTGACTCTCAATCTATGGCGGCCACATGGGCCTTACTTCTGTCCAGATGCCTTACCGTGCCCTACTTCATGTGTTTCATTTACCAGTCCTGAGGAGTGAAAAAGGTTTTTTTTTTCTAGGTGGAAAAAAAGAGAGGAAAATAGATGACTGAATGCTCTGTCACATTGTTTTAATCTCCAGTCACCTTGCGTTAGGAAGAAGGAGGCAAAGAAAAGTGGAAAAAGTTGTGTTCTTGTTGATTTTGATGAAAACAAGAGCACATCAAAAACTACACTACTGGCATTCTTCTAGAGATGGTTGATTGAAATTCTCCCTGACCCTGAGGAAAGTGCACAGAGGCCTCCTAAGTTCTTGCAGGTGTATATCAGCCAGAGGGGCCCGGGTACATATGCCAGCCTGCTACCAATACACACACATGCACACACACACACACACATTATAAGTGTGGCACTTTGAAGATGACCCAGGTGCAGTATGGTCTTTAAACCTGATCTTCACCTAAGAAGTCTGGTCTGGTCTGGTCTGGTCGAGCTCAGATCATTAACAATGGCTTCTGTACTCTATGGTTTATGACTGTCCTATTGCTTTGAAGAGGGTCTCTCAGATGTAAAGAACTTAGCACAGGGGCAATTAAGTGTGCACCCTGGTACACTGAGAGTACATACTTCAGACAGACAAATGTCTCCCTTTAAATGTCTTCTTCTAACTGACTTTACATGTTTATCTGGATTTGCTTATAACTCCCATTCTCAACTCTCTTTCCATGATTAGCCTTATGCTTAATTACAAGAATCCTGTTCACTTTTCTGTCCAGCACATCTACCTGTTAATCGTGGCACTGATTTTACGAGAACAGACATAAAATCTAAAAGTAAGGGGGAACCATGTGACTCCCGGCTTTGATCTCCACTAATCACTTTGTCCAGGGCTGTTTTAATGCAACAAAGACAAAATCTATGGAACTCAGTGGATCCGTTTTTCCCAGAAGGAGCAAGTATACACTACCTTTTTCTCACAGTTGATCTGCAGTTCGCCTTTTTCCTGCTGAAACTTTATCTCTTGATCCTGAAAGGAAGGATAGTTGCATGATATGACAAAGGTGATACTGTATCAAACATAATGTGTTGTTCGAAGGACTTACTCAGACACACACACACACCCACAAAGACAAGCCCATTCTAAACATTTCCATAGTTGGTATTGCCACAGTGCCAAATAAAAAAGACATATGCAAACAGAAATGCACACACACACACACACACACACACACACACACACACACACACACACACACACACACACACACACACACACACACACACACACACACACACACACACAGCTCATACCCTGAATTGTTTCTGTCTTTGATGTTCACTGTCCAGGAGCTGCTGTTTAAGCTGAGCTACAGTTTTCTCAAAGTCTTCCATCACTTCAGAGGCCTAGAAGAGAGAATAAAAGAGGACATTTCCAGATGGCTAAATTTGGTAAAAAAGTTTGGTATTTTGTATAACTTAAAAATATATTCAGCAGGTTGGTAAGAGGAGCACTGTACAATGTGTAAAATGAACCTTAGCAGCAGACAGAGCATGTTCCTGATGTAAGTGGCTCATGTCAGTCTCGTGTTTGACTTGGAATTTCTGCAAGGTCTCCTCGAACTGCTCATTCTGCTGCTCCTTCTCTTTCTGCAGGACCATAATTCTGTAGACAGTAAAGAGCATGAAAGTGTGGTTAATACACACACTGACACGTCCCTATTCCAACATCACAAATTACATCATGAGTCACTTTACCTGCCTGTTGTTATAGTTTTGTCTCCTATAGCACATTTAAAAGATTTCTTGGATATCTTACAGGCACTTTGATAATAAAAAAAAAACACCTCAAGCAGCTCCTTAATCCCTCTCTATTTCCCTTCATGTTAAACAGCTCCTGACCGTCTGTTGGCCTCCTGTAGTTCGACACTGATGGATGCAATGTGGATCTCCAACTGTGCCTTCTCCTGTGTCACCTTCTGACGCAGCACGTTGCCCTTCTCCACCTCCACGGACTGCTGCTTCACCCGCAGCTCCAGCTCACGCACCGTTTGCTCCTGGACCACAAGGATACACGGATACCAATAAAGCATACAGCTTGGACCACTAAAGTCGGTAGCCTGAGAAAATGTCATGGGTCACAGACCTGCCTGCTCCCATAGTGAAATCAGACACAGAAGTCTGGTTTTTACTAATGTGGAAGAATGTGGCTGACAATGTAACTGACAGCCTCTATGACTTGATCCATAACTCTTTATTAAACTCATTCTAAAATTAAGTTTTTTCGAAAAAAAAGTTTTTTGCAACATCTTCTCTATACAAACTGCACCAATGGTCAAACCAATAGAAACCCTTTCACTTGCTTGCTACAGAGAGTAAGATCTTACCAAGTGAAAATGTTCTAAAAGACACCTGATGTTTTTTTTATCTCTGTTTTGCTCTTTCAGTCTATAAAAACTCAAGTGCTGCAGTTTCTGAAGTCAACTGCTGTGCCTTTGAAAAGTTTCTGGAGCTGTAACTCCAAGCTACTATTTCACCTTGTTGCCCTAATTCTGACTTTTGGATCAACTCAGGGAGTTGAGTTTAAAGAGAACTTTTTTCGTTGCCTCACATATGAGCATATTATTACGATGGACTTGTTTCTTTGAAGGTAGCAAGTAAACTCGACAATAAGTAAATTCCAGCTTAAACTAAATGATCAAAGTCTCAACTGCACAGTTTTTGACCACTTGCAGCATTTTGATCCACGTGTCCCTGTTTTGTTTGTATCTCAAGCTTTAACAGCACACGCACAAAGACGTAATGCACACGCAAAAGCATGGAGGTTATATAATAGACATTTCTGGTGAAAGCACAGTAATACAAATGTGCATTTGAAAAGAGAAACACAATTGACACAGTAGATACAATGTATATCCTATAGAAATGTGTCCATGCAGATTTTTTTTTCTTTTAAGATGTTTTGATCTTTATTACTTATGCCAGAGAAGCAACCTCAGCTCTAACATCTAATGTTTTTAGGACTTTCTAACATCATCTCATCAGTTGTTAGCTAGGCCTGCATGTCAAACTGCCAAATCTGTTGGTAAATAAAAAACTGGTTTCACACAGTTCCAAATATCAAGAGTAGGTGGCAGTGATGTGCCGTAAAGTAAGGAATGTGGCGATAAAAGCAGTGTGCTCCATGTTTGCTGAGGATACACAGTTCATTTGATTAATGTACCAGAAAATGTTACTGTATACCATTAACTCCTTTTCGCAAAACCTGAATCAATGTCCATATACTGTATGCTAAGGCTGAAATTAAATTACCGTACACTAACATTACTGAGTGATTTCACTGGCGTTACTGAATGTCAAGCACTCAATCAAGATCATGATTTTCAATAGAGACGATGATCAAAGTCCAGCCGATGCAGACAGGTTCTTCCGGCACTGTTTTGATGAAAAGAAACGTTCCCTCTCTGCATACTGTCCCCCAGCATGTGTGTCTTTGTGTGTGTGTGCATATGACAGCATGGAATGCAGTGTGGGCAGACTGATAAAGGCGATGACGGGACCCTGATTAAAGATGGAGCGTGCTAGTCGATCTAGATGATGACAGAGGCTGGCGATGACAGGAGGTAGAATGATTGGAGAGGAGGGAGCGGTGTGTTTGAAAAGAGCAGCGCCCGGTAAGGCTGGTGAGAGACTTTTTTTTTTTTTTTTGTCTTTGTGTTAGCAATGTAGGGTGCTAAGAAAAGGAACAAGGGGCCTGTGTTGTGCCTGGACGCGTGCTGACACTTAGCTCTCTGGCAGGAGATGAGAAGAAGCACCTCTCCATAACTGAAGCTGGACTGGGCACACCTGGACACACTCAGTGGGAGCAAATTACGTCCCCTAATTAGGTGTCAGAGAAGGAGAATTACTAGGTGTGAAGTGCAGCTACATTATGAACCCCGCTCCCCTTCAGAGATTTCAAAGTAATAAAACCTTTGATGATTAAAAAAAACAACAACATGTAATTCATAACGAGAAAGTAATATAGAGAGATGGATAACATTTTACAGTTTTTGTATCAGAACTAAGGCCGGCAACTGGAAGACAGTCTTCGTCACTCATCTCCTGAGGTTTGGTCGGCTCTGTGTATGCATGCATGTTGTGTTTCTTGAGGAAGAGCAGCTAGTGGAGGTGAAAGTCTGACAGGAGATAGAAAATGAGACAGGATGGACTCTGGAACTGAGGAACATGTGTTAAACACTCCTGCTTTAGTTGTTCAGTCTTGTTTTACTGTGATCCTTACAGGGGATGCACAGATACGGTTCTGTTTAAAACCAGTTGAAACCACACACAGCTGATGGTACTATTGTGAATTTTTGTAAGACACTAATGCTTTACAGTAATTTATGCTTACTGACGATACTGGTTCTAATTTTGCAGTTTTGTGACATACTCCTCAATAACAATTCATCAATTATTAGCAATAAAAGATAAAGCAATATTGCTGCTAGTTCATCTCTAACCACTAGACAATACTGACCATGTCTTCATTATCCATTTAGATATGGACATGCATGGACTACAGTCAAGAGTTTGGCTGGTGCAATACCGAGGCAGATACCAGCTTGTCTTTATTTTCAAACACCTACTCAGTCACTCTGTCTGCTCTGCCCTGTGCACAGATAGCGTCCAAAAATAACAACATCTGACATATCTGTAAGCCCCTTGTGAGATTTTAGATCTGCGTTGGATCGAAATCCAACCAGGTAGCGATGGGCAGATGAACATTCTTCATTTCACTGTTATTAACTCGCTTCAGTGTGCTGTATTTGAATGAGTATGAATCATGAATCGGAGTTTGTCTTGGCTTGCATGCTTGACATGTGAACCGAGCGAACCTTTCACATTGCGTACTGGGTATGAACTTTTATTAGCATCTACATTTCTCCCTCATAGTCGGTACGGTACAAATCACATGCTCAAAGCTAGCTCCTCACTACTGGGTCAAAGGCATGGAGGACTGAATCACAAAATGTCTGCATATTAGATAATCTGCTGACATTTTCTGACTGATATATTCAAGCTCTTATAGTCCTAAAACTAACTACAACATGTCAACAGAGCAAGACAAACCTTTTGACGATAAAAGAACACAAGACAACATTGATTCCAAAGACCGCAGACCAAGTGGTGCTTTAATAACTTACCTGAGATAAAGTCTACTTTGAACATCTTATGCTAGGTGTGTGTGTGTGTGTGTGTGTAGGTCAGCCCAAACTAAAAGCAGGAGAGCAGCTAATTTGCAATGACAGAGGGCTCTTTTCATTTTCTGGGGCCTTGTCTGTCCTTAATTATTAAAAAAGAGGGGCCTTACCACCAGCCCTGCACTGTCCAGTGTTTGATGCCTCTTAAATACAGGCCTGCTGACAGATTAAGGCCAGAAGCAATATGTGTGTATGTGTGATACGTATGACAGCTCATGAATGCTGATATTGATAACAATACTATTTATGAAGCATTGCATTCATCTTGCTTCTGGTGTTTGTAATCCACATTAAAAGAAATGCGCACGATCCCACTTAAAACCAGAGTCCTTTCATATGACATCAAAGAAACGGTAGCTTTGGGAGGTGCGTGTATGCATGTGTGCAACCACGTCTCCGAGCACAGCCATGCGAAAGATTTAATACACACTCGGATCAAAGACTTTTGTAAAGATGACAGATATACGATATGAGAGTCATTCTCGCCCAGAGGTTACAGGATGCCCTTCATTTGAGCCATGGAGTGGCATGGGTCACTGTTTCATGATGAGACATATCACAGATGTACACACTTTCCTTAGTTCCTCTCCTTACTTTCCTCACTTGAGGTCTGGGTAAAGTAGAGTTTAGGCTTGATACCATTTGGGGAGAAGTTGTCTTTTATATATACAGAGGCTTTAAATAAATGATGTGCTGTCAAATCTGGAGTTAAATTCAGCTTGATCAATATCTAAATTCTAAACACACACACATTCCTGTACTCACTGTTGCTTGTGACCGAGCATTATATTCAGCCTCCATCTTAGCAAGCCTGAGGTTGGTGTCCTCCAGCAGCTCCTGGATGTTGTCAGTGTGCTTTTTCTGCAATTCAAACTTCTCCTGCTCCATCTCTGTCACAGCAGCATGCAGCTGGAAGGGCACAGGATAAGTACACATCAATAATAGATTTTTATCCATGACTACTTTGCTTTATTTCTTTTGTCACTCTTTCTCTTTTGTGTAAACTCATCCTCTTCTCGTTTAAAAAAAAAAATCCACTTCTTTAGATGTGCTTATTCAAGAGGAATAAACATCATTTGTGTTTATTATTACATCTGAGAAAAATGTTCCACAAGGTTGCTCATCACATGCTAAGTGACCCTGAGGAGATGTGAGTGGAAATTTCATTAGGATTTCATTGCGCCCCAACAGCTCAGTTAGCTAGAGCTATTAGGACAGGAGTGAAAACATAATTCATCCAGGGTAGAGAGCATTAATTTTTACCCCTAAACCCCACACTAACGGGAGCACGGCATGAAAGAATAAAGATTTTTCCTGACAGTACGGCAGAGCCTGGCTGCTTGAAGCGAAGTCTGCGAATCTCTTGCTATCAAACAGTCTTCCTCTGGCTCAGGGCTGCTTACAGGGGGTTGGGCTACAGAGTATCCAAGCCCTTCAACTTTTCCTCATACCTTCTTCTCCCACTCGTTTTTCAGGGAGTCGGCACTCTGATCCGACATCTTCTTCAGCTCAGCAATCTGCTTCTCTTTGCTCTCGCAGATGACCTGGGATTCCCGCAGCACACTTTGAACTGCGAGAGCGCACACACACACGCACAAACACACACACACAAACACACAAAGAGCAGTCAGTCCCTGCCTCAGGGTATGTACACAGATGGACACACACACACACACAGACGTACACTCATGCTCATTGACGCGCTGTCAGTAAATCAATGTCAATAAAGATATTGCTTCTATCAAATGGCCAGTGGAGCTTGCTTTTCTTTGCCAAGTTTATATGCTTTTCATCAGATGCTTTTAGAAACAGACTTGAAGAAGTGAGAAAGGAACAGGGAGGGGGAAATTAAGCATGACGAAAGAGGCACACATTATGCAATTAAAATTTAGATTGAGCAGCACAGCTGGAGAACGTCACTCTACACCAGCGGAGTCTCTTGTGGAATTGTATCTTTTTGGGCTTTTTACTCTGAGTGTTCTGAGACACTTCTATAAACATCCTTCCAGTTAACCCTGCAATCCCGTGACCTCTCACCTTTCCTCTCCAGCTTATGGATCATCTCCTCTGATTCCTTCTGCTTGGCCCGGTACAGGCTCTTCATCTCTTCAATCTCACCATTCTTTCGGTCCAGAATCTAAGCGGGAGGGGAGAGAGATTGTTTTTAACTGACACTGGAGAATATTTAGTGGAAATTAGCCAGCTTTTTTTTTACTGATGAGAAAATGACTTTGCATACAGTATGGTTGTTTTCCTTAAAGTGTCCCAGTTATAGCTATTTACTTACCCCAAAAGCTGTCATAGCTATCAAACAAATGCTATCAATAGCCACATTTTCCATGCAGTTTATCATCTGCGCTTACAATCTTCAGTCATATAGGCTAAATTTAAATGTGCAATATAAGAACTGAATTAAATTCTCAAATTGACTGAAACATTTAAGACAGGAATAAAAGAAAACAACTAAATCTACAACTAAACTAAAGTTATTGATGTTTTCTGATGCTGTAAAAGATTTGTTTACATTAGTGACATCTGTGAACACAAGTAACCCTGTATTTTATGATCATATGACAAACACACAAAATGATCATGCGTTTAACTCTACAATTATGTATGCTAATTTATCTGAAAATATAATGTTTCGGTTACTTATAAGGATATGGCACATTTTGTGTACATAATTCACTGACAAGACTTCATGTTGCAGATGCATATCTGTTCCTTAGGAGGCTACAGCCTAACTGAGTAAAATGGCAACTGAGTGAACCACCTGTGCTGAGGTGTGATGAGGTAACTGCATCTGCTTGCTGCTGCCATCTGTGTGTAATTAGTTAAATTAGACCATGGAGAGTTGGAGCTCCAGTATAAAAGGACAGTCTAGCACTCTCCATGTTGAGGGAGAAGTTGTCTTGGATCAACTACACATGTGCATAATGTATATGCAGTACATGTACATGTACATGTACATGTACATGATGCAGTTGTGTCTACTGCTCACACATTCACAAGAGAGGTTTAAAAAGTGTAAAATTGTAATATTATGGTAAAATCCAGGCTATAGTGTACTGTATGAGTATGGTGAAGCAGTTATGCCTGTCAAGTCTCCTCATCTTACCCAATTCTGTTCTCTCATTCAAATCAAATAATCTGGTAAAACGTGAGTCAAAAGCTTTTAAAGTGTAACTTATAATGATATTAGATATTACTTATCCAACTGACAAAAGACTAGTCCAACAACAGATGATCCCCTGACTGCCTGGCTGAAATGGCAGCAAAATGCAAGGGTGGTTATTTTTCTGTTAAGAACTGAAGACTTTATCTTACTAGCATTTTGTTCTATCCAAGTGCACTTATTGTTAGGCCTGTCATCCTCTGTTTGAATGGGATGGGGGAGATGAAAGGAGGATGGGGTGGCTGGAGCAAAGTTCATACAACATTCAGGGATATCCATTTTTTCCCATTTCACCACACCAGAGACATTGTTGTCTTTTTAGGGGTCCACCAGGCATGGCGATGACATAGTGTCAGGTCAAGGGAGAGTGCACGAGACAGTGGGAAATAACAGCTTTTAGGGTGTCCATTTTTGGCTTTTATAAGTCATCCTAATGCAGGGGGAATCCAGCCTGGCTGACCACGGCTTTAACCAATACCACCAGTGAACAGAGTAAAGAGAGCTGAACTGGGGTGGAAAAGATACTAACAAAATTAGTTATAACATGGGAATGTTTTCTGTGCATGAAGTGAAACAGAAACAGATTTTACAATAAGAAATTAGTGGTGTTTAAAACAAAGAAAAAAAAGGACACATGATTTTTCAACTGGGGTTATTTAGTAGTTTAAAACTACATACAGTACTGGTCCACAACCATTAGCATACAACACTCAGGCCTGTTCTCCAATTAACCTCTCCATTTCAAACTGGGGAAGGGGATACAATGACCAGTAGTCCTTCAGCCGCTTATACATTATTCAAAAGGGGACTAATTAAAACTAAACCTTCCATCAGGCTCGTCAAGAGTGCACCCCTGGATCACTTCCCTTTGAAGCCATTAGAGGGAATACTGGGTAAATTTCTGAGGAAATTAAATCGGACATAACTCACAATCTGTATGTAATTAAAGTGAGAGAGAGGGAGAGAGAGAGCTAGCTGTCATCCTGTCTCTTGTCAAACACAAAGAAATGGGCATCTTAAAGTGGAGAGAAAATTTGAGTGTTTTTTTTCTTTTTCTTTTTTTATTAAAAGCTTCTGTCACAGCAAAGGAAAGTCATACAGAGGACCGATCCTAGGTGCCTGATCTGCAGCCTTCCTGATGGGCACCTAGTGTGAATAAACCATCTTTAAAGCTTTTTTCTCCGGCTGACAAAGAACTTTGAAGAGGTGATTATTTGCGGGATGGAAGAGGAGAGACTCGTTCCGTTCCTTTTCATTAGCCACCAAGCAGAATCAAGAGTCAATGATGGGTATTGTAACACAGTTTAACTAGTTGTCATGAGCACTCAAATTAGCAGATACAACAGTCCAGCGATTCATTTGAAAGTCTTTTTATGTCTATTTAATCATTCATCAGTTGTAAACTGTGAGGATTTTGCAACCAGTTGTAAATTATACGGAGGCCATTTTCCCAATAATTCAAGTACACTTGAAGTCATGGCTTTGAAGTGAAGATTTTGGTAACATCATTATACTTATTCACAACCACAACGGTAGCTGGTGCTGGCAGAATATCTGCAACCTTTCAGTTTTAATTCTTACTTTCTCAACATCTGTATCGTGTCTCTGCTGCATCTTCAGTTTCTCTTCCTGGTGCTTGGCCTCCAGTACTTTGATCTTCATCTCAATCTGGAAACACATAGAAAAAATATAACAAACAACATGATTAAGCCTCAAGTGATTCTGTTTTTATTTCCAAATCTGCTTGAGGGATGAAATATATTTGTTACCAGGCAACATGAGCAACAAATTTTATTCTAGGAAGTTAAACACATTCCTGTGGTAACTTTTTTTTTTTTTGCTTGAGATATGCCTCGGGAAGAAAAGAAACATTGTCATATAGAGTGACAGGATAACAGAGATAACATAAATCTGGATGAAAGAAGATGCAGTGCACACAAGCGCAGCTGATGATGAAATAAACCACATTAACATTTAAAAACATTTACTCATGCACAGAGCTTCAAAAACCAGCTTGGAGCTGAGATGTACCCAAATCTGTGTCTGTGCATGTGTGTGATACAATCTTCCGTCAGTATATAGTAAGCAGAACAAAGTGAAAGCCTGTGTGTTTTTATGTATGTGTGTGTGTGTGTGTTTGCTTCTGCATGCACATAACTGTTAAACGTGAAGAGAGCGGCTGTTTCATTTCAACACAGTGTTTTCAGAAGATCAAAAGTTCAGCGTTGTCATGTACATGTTGGAACAGATCTCCATGAGCCAGAGGGCTTCCCAGTCTTAGTCAATTAGGTGACAAGCAGGTCTTTAGGCTTTTATATGACCAAGAAAATTGCAATTTATTATTTATCTTCTATGTTATTTTTTACACAAAATGAGCAGTTAGTCTTAGTCATTACTGGAAAACAATTACCATGTCTGGCATCACAACAATATTCACAAATATGGCTTAGTCTGTGAACAGGGTTCCTTCTGAATTACTGCATTTCTCTGCAGAGGGAATATTAAATCGAATGACAGGTTTTTTAATACATTTAATAACTAACTATTTCTAACAGCCAGCTAAGAACTCCTTTAGTCAAGGACAGGCTAAGTAAATCTGACCAACAAAATACTGTCCCTGTGAGGCTGCGATGCTCAGAAACTATTAGATGATGAAAACAGAGAGACACTTTTTCTTTTCTCAGATCACTAGTGGGGGAAAAAGGTTAGCTTTTGCCTGAGGTTTATCCTCTGGTGGGTATGAAAGTTTTAAGATTAGCATGGCAGTTCTCCTTATTTTCTGGCCTGAGGGTGTTGCTAGAGGAACTGTAGCACAGGCATGTAGTCAGTAATGGGCCTATACAGCACTGGTCCACCCACATTACTCATTGGCCCACCCAGGCAAATACATTTTTCAACAATAAATATAAAAAATGAATATAAGGAAATAAATAAGTATAAACTTGGAGTGTGTGTTGAATTTGTTGATTTGTTGATTAAAACGGAACTGTTGTATTAAGTTGTAGAAAGTCTCCAGAATGTAATTGGTTGTTCTGGTACTGACGTTGTTAAACAAAGTTTTTAATGTAATGTGAGGAAGAATAAATTCCATATAAATAAATAAACTGCCTCCTTTGACCCGTTCACCAGACTCATCATCCCACAATGAGGTCAGTCTGGCTGCTTGCTCTCTAGTGGTATAGCACTTTCTCCTGGTCAGCCTGATGCGGGTTCACCCATAGCCACAGGAAGTAGACAGAGGAAACAGAATTAAACTTTAAGCTTCTAAAATTAGTTTTTTAGACAGCTCCAATGGAGCTCAGGATTTATTAGGAGGACAGCAGCTTTACTCCAAACAATTTCACTGTATGTAGCTGTACTTTGTGTGTGACCTTTTGGATGTGGAAGAACACAGAACATTAATTACCATTAGATCCTGATTGATCCTGTCAGGAGATTTAAATAATCAATGAAGTTACACTGCTGTGCCTCGTGCGTAAACGCACGCAGCATCTCTCTCAATGGATAAACTCAAACATTTTTTGGGAGAGGGTGTTTAATAGTTGGCAACCTGCATGCCTAACTGAAATCATGTTTTCACGGCTATGAGTTCAAAAACCGATTTATGTGGCACTGAATTGAATGCATTTTCCTACAGTCGAGAATGGAAAATTCTGTAAAATGTGCAGATTTGGTTTTTCGTAAGCTGACCGATACTGAAGCAACAATGGCTATAGGCTGTAATGAACGCACGAGGGATATGTTACATGTGCGATGTATGTCTAAGTCAATACCTCTAATGTCTGGGTTTATGTTTAGTTTCCACTTTCTGCAATAAAATAGTTAAAGTGCTGTACGCTGTAAAGCACATGCACACCTGGCCTTGCCATTGCAAATATACTGTATTTTAGGCTATTAAAAAACAGTTTTTGTCCATACTGTTGTGTACAGCCTTTATAGACGATGCTCTGTTGGTTGAGCATGTTGGATAAGAGGTATTTTGCTGTTATTGCCTTTGTGATACAGAATGTTGCAAAGTAAACTGGTCACTCATTTTTCAGTTTGTCTATGTTTGTTCTTTTTTCTTCCTCTAACTTTTCAGAAGTCTGTTTTTCTGGGAAGAGATGGCCCAGCCAAAATACCATTTCTGCCTACGCCACTACTCATTGGCTGCTGACAGTAACAATAACAGTACAGCACTGGCTGAATCACATTGATCTTTTAGACAACAATCATCCATTTTTAATAACACATGAGATTTTTCCGCTCACAAACACACAACACATGCAAATACAAAGAGAAGCTTTAACAGAAGGATGACTGTCCAGTCGCTTTGATGTCACTACTCATGTTTAGTCACTGTCTGTTCTGGTGTGTTAATCAACCCTGGAGCAGGGTGACAATGTTCTTCCTTTGAAAGCGTGGCTGAGTGTGTGAGCATGTCGGTGGTTACCAACATCTCGAGGCTAGCTCTTGTTTGTTCTTGTCATCAAAACAATTAAGTAGAAAATTCCCACGGCATTACTTGGCACAGTCGAACCACATCAGATCTTTTCTTGGTGTAAATCAAAGGGAAGCAACTGTGATGAGGCCAAAAATCAAAATATGGTGCAATTACAGTATGATTTCAGTGTATAAATATTGATATAATGTAATAAAGACATCAACCACATAGTGTTGTATTCATGCTTTGGAAGTGAAATGGTGAAATCTATAAAACTTTAAGAGCTCAGATTTTTAAGATGTCAGTAGTTCACTTTGGACGATGATTCTGAGCCCCATTAAAAATAAGAGTATAACTAAGACACATTAATTGCCTTCAAGATGCCTCTCCTCATTAATCCCTGTGAGCTACATTTATACACTCTATCCCTGACAAAGCTGTTAAGTATTCTCCCTCTGTCTTCTGTCTCTTTTCTTGATTTACCACCATTTCTTTTGCAATTGAGGGGACCAAAGTAGTCCTGTCTGAGTAGAAAGCAAAAAGAAAGTGAAAGGAGGAGGGATAGAGAGAGATGTCAGTGATTGAAAAGCAGAAGAGTAAGTGGAGACCTGATTCTGCCGGCGCCCCCAAAACAATAAAAAAAAAAAAAAAAAAAAAAAAAATCACATGTGGGGGTGTCACTTTCTCATTCTCTCTTCAAATGCTCTTTGGAGAAAGTTTGTCAAACTAGATCAGGGGCGTGTGAAACTTGTTTATAAAGGCGTCAGTGAAGGAAGGAGGAGGAGGAATGTCACACACCTAAGGCTTCTGAGGCACCTTCAATCAGCCTGACTGGGTGGTACAGCTTTTTTCCCCTCTTCTCTTCTTCAGAGTTGTAGCTAGTGCTGTAAGATGCCATGTTTTTTGACACTTCGCTCTTGAAAGGATGAGAGGATGGGAGGGAGGAAGGTGGTGGTGGTGGGGGGGGGAGTGGAGGTATAAGAGAGGGAACGCAAGGAGAAAGATGGAAACAGTTGCTTTCTCTTCTCTCAAAACCAGCACAGGGGTCAAGGCCTTTTTCCTCAGGGGGATGTGTTCACAAATCGTCTGCTAACTGTTTTCGGCTCCACAAAGCAAGGTTGCGTTTGTGCATCTACTTCGTCTTGCCTGAGACGTACAATGTCCCGGTGCGTCTTTCATCCTCTGTAAACACAGATGTTCTAGGATAGTCAGTGTGCAGCGTTCTGCTATCTACTGAGGAGCAGCTAGATGCCATTTCCACACTCTGACAAGAAGTTAATTTACTGTAGTATGTTCAGATAGCAAGGTTGGAATAAAACTTTCGCTGAAATTGAATCTCTGACATGAGAAAAAATAGTTTTAGTAGAGAGTAACTACAAACAGAGTAAACAAATTTTTTACTTGAAATTTCTAATATGAAGTAATTAAATTAATATCATTGAGTACATTGAATATATAGAAATCAAGGGCAGATGAAAATACTTGAAATAGTAACTTTATCATTATGGAATACTGTTGGTCCCTTGTGTTTCCCAGCCAGAAGCACCATCTTGAAAGTCAAACTACAGAACTGGTCTCCTTTAAACTACTAAGGCTCACTAGCTTGCTCTTTTTTAGCTTTGAAAAACGGATAAGACAGATAAGACAGGCTACGGCCCGCTAAATCACAGGCTGAGAGCTTCAGCTCCATCCCAGAGGATCCTCAGATTAGAGAGACTGCATCATTATGGCACTGGAAAGTAAAGGGGTCTGATCCCCAGTCAGGGGCCTATGACCATTAGAGTGTGACTGCTTGACACTAACGCCCTCATCTACCACTCTGTGCCTGCTGCCAATAATCCCTCAGGTCAAGTACCAAGGGGGAAGTTTGAAGACAGCAAGCGTACACTCACACAGATCTCCAAGAAAGACGGGGCGCTTTAATCAGTCCGCTCCTTCTGTTATCACATGACTCCGGCCTATAGCGAAGCCTGACTCATCACTCGCCATTTAATTGAATTTCCAAATAAAGGCCCAGCCCTCGTGATGCCGAGCACTGCAATGGTGTCCTGAAGGATTAGCAGGACTTCACTGCTCCTGTGAGACATTTTCCACAACTCCCCCATAAGCAAACATTCTGCGTAAGCTAAGTGAGTCCAAGCAAAGGCAGCTTGTGGTGAAGTTTCTCAGCTGCTGTTCATTGTTCCATAGGAAAAGAACAGTCAGCATTCTTATCAATGCAGTCTGTAGCTTAGCGTGAGGATGAGCTTGGTGTGAAAGCTGAGATGTTCGTTAAGCCGGCGCCAGCTTGATGACATGTGGCGTGTATAATGCTTTAACTCTGGGTAAATTTTCAACTAGGCTTTTGGGATTAAAGGGAAGTGATGTCACTGTGATTTCCTAGACTGGGTCCAGACACCCATGCTGCAGGGTGGGACAATTCTTCCATGGCTCCTCAAAAAACCCTAATGTGGCTATTGAAGATGAGATAAGGTGGGATTGTTGACTTAGGTCACCTCTGTGAGGAAATATTGCCTGTGGGTGTGTGTGTGTGGTCACAGCTGTATCTTGTGGCATTCAGAGCTCCTGAAATCCACCTAACACTCATTTAATTGCTAATCGTGACTCAAGACATGTGATCGGTGAGGGCACCTTAACTAATAATAATTTTTAAAAAAAAACCTCAAAGAAAAAAAGGGCTTCATAATCGCAGGTCATAAACCACAGACCTATCAAGATTCTACTTTTACAGGGCAGAGGGTAGGGACGATAGGGGATTCCCAGAACCTTACAATGGGAGTTCAAGAGAAGTTTCTGCATAACAGGACAGCCTCCACCCATGAAGTGGGTGTATGAAAAAGTATAAGGAAAGTCTGCTGGCTATGATTTCTATAAGCCTTGGAGGAAATAAAGGTTTTTTGCTACATCTTTATTTCCATTCTATTTAAAAAGTCACCTCTGACTTCTGGTTCCGCGCCTGTCTGAGATGGCAGCATAGACCACCGTCTACTCCGACAAAAGTCACAAATACCCTGCTTACTAGACAATTAAAACATATAAAGTACTACAAACAGTTAGATAGCAGGGAAAGATGGGACCAAGAGATAAGAGCAAGAATAAAAAAAGACACGACCTACCCAAACGAAAACGCTAACGATCCACGAGGTGCAGAAGCTAATGCTAACAAAAAAGAAGGTGAGCAGCTGGAACAAAGTGACAAAACTGAGGCGAACATGGATATTTTGAGTAAAAGAAACCAATAATCATCTTTTTTTTTCTAAATGGGAAAATGCTGCCCTTTTCTCTGTGTAGTCCATAAAAAAAGAAAGAGCTAAACATTTAGTCGGAGGATGAAAATAGAAAGTTCTTGTAGTAATGGACACTTTTATTTCATGGACAATGCTGCTTTGGAGGGCCCCTCCCTTCTGTGTGGAAAGGCTTTCCCTCCAAGACTTTCAAGAGTTTTTCTCTGGTCATTTAAAGGGTCACTTCATGAAAACCTTACCTTTGGAAGTTTTTTCTTCGCAAATGTTGAACTTATTAAGTTTTATTTTTTCAATTAAACTGCCCATTTTTAAATTAAATTTAAAAATGGACAGTTTCCTACAACACTGGGGAAAATGGACAAGATATATTGAACCCATGATTTTGTTAAGATAATGCCATGATGGAAACTTTTTTTTTTTCCTCTCTCTCATACCTATTTTAATTATAATATGCTCTATACTCGATCATTTTATTACATTATACCTTCGAATGTGTGAAACTATACTGCTGTTTTGTTTTTCATCTCTCTTTGGATGTATATAGTTATGCTTTGTTTCATTTTCTTGTTTTTTGTTTTTTATACATACATATGTACATATGCAAGGGCATCAGAACAGGTGTGAGAATGGTGCATGTGTGTATATTCACACATTTTATATTGTTAAGATTTATCTTACGCTCTGTCACCTGTAAAAAAAAAAAAAAAAAGAAGCGGACTATGAACCTATAGAATGGGAAAACAGACAGAAGGAAAAATCAGGGTTGATACCTACAACTGCGGAAATGAATCTTTCTTTTTACCCTTCTTCCTCACTGTCTGAGGTTGTATATAATGTAAAAGTGCACTTTGAAATAAAAAATAAAATTAAAAAAAGTCACCTCTATATAAGGCAGAGGAAAACAGAAAACCAATAGTAGTAGTAGTAATAGTAGTGGGCCAGCAGTACAAACCTAAAATTTCAGTTCTGCACCATTTCCTCTCATTTCCCAACGTGTCCCTCCCAACGTTTCTCTGTGACTTTCCTGAATTGGTTCCCATATTGCCAGCTTTCTGGTCTCAGTGGGAATGACAGACCACTTCAGTTTCCTATAGTTTCTCTCCAAAAAAAATCTAGATTCAGATTCAAGGCTTACATCAACCTACATACACAGTATATTAAGCACACACACACAACTCATACTACTGCTTGACTTAAATTATGCATAAAGGTGTTTTTTGGTACTTCTTATATATCCAGCATATTATTTACTCACTTGAGTGAGACAGAATATTAAGGTGTGTTCAGACAGAACACAAGGTAAATTTTAGACAGTGTGATTGAATAGGAGAGAGACTAAAAAAAATAAAAGAAACAACTAAGGTTTTTGATGACTTCTGAGAGCTGCCAAACAAACAGATATGTACTGACCACAGACATAGTTCATGTATATGTTGCTAGCTAGCCCACTTACAACTAAAAAAGCCTAATATTTAGTGGTTACAGCTTCTCAAATGTAAGAATTTGTAGCTTTTCTGTGTCATACATGATAGTAAACTTTCTCTTTGAGTTTTAAGAAATTATAACTGGCATTTTTCTCAATTTTCAGACATTTTACAGACAAAATCGATTTTTTGAGAAAATAATTGGAAGATTAATTTATAATGAAAGTAATCATTAGTTGCGGCCCCTTATCTGAACACACATTTGTAATCACCTCTCATCATGATGCAGTCCCAGACATCACTGCCAGCTATGGCCTAAAAATGACCATAGAGTTCAATAAACACAAGTCTTTTACAAAATCTGAACATAACAAACTTCATATGATAGTATTTATTGTAGAGCTATTGTATTGGATTGTGTTACATTGTGCAAGTGTACCTAATAAACTGGTAACTCAGTATATATCAAACTAAAGTTGGCATGGGGATTAATAGTCTCCCGAGATGTGATACATTTATATTCCCACCATAACCACAGCTGTATGGAGCCAGTCAGCTAGTCTAAGGCAGGATCAAACAGCATGGGACATTGCTTTAATGTTCTCGCATTGGTGTTGCTAGATTCAATATCAGCCCACAGGTAGACTGACCGACTGGGTGGATGTGTACAGGAATGCGTGTGTCAATGCATGTCAATCCTCTTCCAGCAGTCACAAAAAAGCACAACCATTCTTGCCCATCGTGTCTCTGTTTCTCTGTCTTTCTGTCCATTCTTGTCCCCCCGTTCTCTGCCCTCTCTCGGTGAAGACGATGTAACTGACTGGAGCGCTTTTCCCCGAGCAGACATGAAAAGCCGCAGCTATTACAGCCAAGTCATGCTCAGTTTTATATTTAACAGTGCGAATAAAGGCGGATGGCGGGGGGAATGAGTGGTGGTTCGGGAGAGGTAGGGAGGGGCAGTGGGGACTTCAAAGCATGCTTTCAGAATGGGATTTTCAGCTTAAATCCACATAAGGAAAAAAACTGTCATCACTGGGAGCCGCCATTATTTTTGTCTTCTAAGAGGAACGCTCGCCTCGACCATTTCAACAATACAAACTATGCATGAGGATGTATGTACATGGCTGTGGGGGCGTCTAATGCCATAAAGCAGTCAAGGGAGCTTTGACCTCTGTATGTGTTCCACACTTTCTGCTGTAGAAATACTAAGACATGACTCACTAGTGCTGAATAGTGAGGAGCAAGGATTTAGGCTTATTGATATGTATATAAAGGACAGCCTCTTAAAATACCACATTCTGCATTTGGAGAATTGTGATATTTATCACACAGAGAAGCCCTCAGGTACTGCTGAACTTTGCTGCAACTCATTCTGATGCATACCTCCTTGCTCTGCACAAGTTGTGGCCCCTGCTCATCAGACAAGCTGGACTTGAAAATCTATAGAGATAAAGGGGGGAGAGATAAGGTGAATGGATGATTGAGGAATTCAAAGACAACACTTTTGTCTAAGTACCAATGATTTAACCACAAGGGACCCCCTGACAACTTACCGGAGACAAGGGAATGGGCTTCTCTCGCAAATACCTGGGGTTTTCAATCTGAAAGAGTAAACAGAAAAACTTTAGACCTCTCTTTGTCTTCTTTCTCTCCTAACAAAGCCTTACCACTACCAGAATTTAACCTCCGCCTTCACTTTGTCATAAACAATGCGGGGAGCACATCAAAAGCCTGGTGCTGTGGCAGGAGCCTCTTCCGTCAACTCTTGTCTGTTTAGAAAGACAGAATGCGCCAGGCTACTTCAAGGCATTGTGTGTGTGGCCAGCTCTGTTTCCGCTCTCAAACTCTCTTTGCTGTCCCGACACAGTCCTTTTGTCAACACTCAGCACCGCTAATCTGTAAACTATCCCCGGCCCGTTTACCGTCAGATGGAGAAAAGTGTGTATACATGGTTGCCAAACACTGACACGGCATGTTCTTTAATTATAATATGAAACACAAGAGATGGAAAAAAGAGTGAGCCGCTAAACCACCTGAAAGTAAGGGGGTCACAGTCAAAGTGACTCTGCAGCATTACATCAATACAGCTCACTAACTGTGACACAAACAGAGAAAAAATCTGTGTTGACACAACTTGCTATTTTCCTTCTTACTATTTGATGTCTGTTTATGACCCCATTACTTTCTTATGAACTCACACTATCACACAGCGTTTCTTTCTCATGCACTGGGGCTGTCTGTAGGGGCTGCCAACTAGCAGCAAGATCACGGCCTTCCAAACAGTACAGCTGACTCTGGAGATGACAGAAATGACGCCCAGTAAACAGTTCTGTTGCTAATCTCTTCAACATGGAGATGAAGCTGAGGGAAAAAGGAGGAAGAGTAGGGGGAGGAAGGGGGAGGAGGGTAGTGTGGGACTCATTCAGTGTTAATTTTGTGAGGTGGCACAACCCACGCGAAGCTAATCCAGAATGAATGGGAGATAAGAGCACCGGACCTGAAAGAACCTCAGAGCTTGGGACTAAGATACTTGCAAATACTGGATGAAGTCACAATCTGTTGCTTCAGGGTGAGGCGCTGACAGGTGAAATGAATGAAAGTTATGGAGTCATAAAATCTGTAAAAGAATAAGAAAATAAATGTGGAAGTATGAAGAGGAATAAATAAAAGAATAAATAAATGTGGAAATATAAACACAAATAAAATAAAATAAAAAAGAATTATTAACATTTTTTGCATATAAATTACTCTTTTTTCTGTACATTTCTTCAAACATTTGTATTTATTTATATACAACATCAATCATTTATTTTTATCCCTTTATATTTTCTTATTCTTTTCCCTATCATTTTTGCTATTCCTTGAAGGGCCAAGCTGTCGATCCTTGGGCAGGCCTTCCTGCCAAGGCTGAGTTGTCAATTTCTGCACACATGAATCCTGCTTTGGTGGGATCTTCTTAGCGTGGACAATAGGAAGTAGATGCGACGTGGACTTTCATATGTGCAGTGAGCATTTGGTAGTGGTTTTGAAGTAGAGAAGGAAACATCATGGCAGAAACTATGGGGCCACAACAGTGACAGTTAAATATTGGCATTGAAAATAAAATATGGCATAAAAAAAGGAACTGTACTGAAAAAGGAAACATTGGCATTGAAACACTTGGAAAATTGGAAAAAGTTGTATTGGCACTGGAAAAAGTTCCACTGAAAAATAAAACACGGGCATTAAAAAAAATTACAATCTTAATATCTTATTTTATTGTGATATTTTTGCAATATGATGTGTTTTTCAATGTCAATCTTCAGATTTTTTCTTTGTGTCTGTCTTTTTTTTTTTACGCTGTCAGTTTTTTTTTTCCTGTGTCACTGTTTTTCAGTTTCAACTTTCTGTTCTTCAGTTTCAACTTTCTGTCACCGTTTTGGCATTGAGAAGAGGGACCTTGCTAGGCCTATATTACCCAGTAGGCCTTGCGGTCCGTAAAGATATCCAAGGTTTGATGGCATCATGGTGGAGGTTTTCAGCCAGACTGTTGTAATAAAAACTCTAGGACTGTTAATATGTCACTTTATTAAGATTAAATATTTTTTCAGGCATTGAAGTAACCATGTAGATTCCCAATATGTTGTAAGTTTATCCAAATAACGCTTGCTGGGCATTTTCGGAGATGTGAGGAACTGCTGGTGAGACCAGCTGCGCTGGTGAGACCAGAGTCATACATCATCATATCAGGGAAAAAATGATCCAGTGAACTGATCTGCACAACTCTTGGGTGATTTACTGTTTGCTCTAATGTCTCCACAGAATTTTGATATATGATAATTCATTTTGGAGGATAAATGTTGGTCTCACAGATGAACTCTAACAACTGTAGCTGTCACATTAGTTTGTCTGAATGTAAAGTGATGTGATGATGTCATGTTTTTACTGGACGGAACAACAGTGCTGCCTCTGGAGCTCCATGTACAGATATCACCACATTTCAATAAATATAAATGTATTAATATGAACAGATCGGTCCATATTACATTTTGTTTGTTTCAGTGCCAATACTACTTTTTCCAGTGCAAATGTTTCAATGCCAATGTTTTCTTTTTCAGTTCAGGTTTTTTTTTTTTTTCAATGCCAAATTTTATTTTCGATGCCAAAATTTAACTGTTGCTGTTGTGGCCCCCTATCTTCTGCCATGATGTTTCCTTCACTGATTCAAACCGCTGCCACATTCACACTCCACATATGCAAGTCTGCGTTGTATCTACTTAATGTCGTCTGTGCTAAAAAATTCCTGCAAAAGCAGGATTCATGTGTTGCTGAATTGACAACTCAGCCTCGGCAGGAAGGCCTAACCAAAGCCAGTTGATTGGTAGCTTGGCCCTTCAAAGAATAGCAAAAACAATGGGGGAAAGAATAAGGAAAAATAAAGGGATAAAAATAAATAAATTACATTATATAAAAATAAATAAACATTTAAAAAATATACAGGAAAAGAGTAATTTATATGCAGAAAATAAATAAATATGTATTTTTAAAAATATATAAAATATAAAATATATGTACAGAAAAAAACAAATAAATGTGAAAATATATGAAAATGCTTATTATTCTTTATATTTTATGTCTTCATATTTCGACATTTATTTATTCTTTCATTAATTTCTCTTTATATTTCCACATTTTTTATTTACTTATTTATCTATATCTATCTATCTTTATATTTCGTTATTCTTTTACAGATTTATAATTTTTTATGGCACTCCTATGACTCCAAAGTACTTCTGCCTCCCTCCTAAATCTGCATGATGCAGGTAAAAACAGGTCAGGCATTTTGTTAGTTGACATACTGTAAGCCCTTAACAAAAGGAGACATCCGGCTTGACTAGAATCACATTCATTGTAAACTGTAATACATGCACACACACAGAGAAAAACACAACAGTCAATATAGTCGTTGCACAGCAACATCAATGGTGCATTCCATGATGTGTGATGAATTGCTACTTAAATCTGGCACTGGCTTAAAAAAAAGAAAAGAAATCTATATATACCGAGTGATGAATCAATCAATATCCTTCTAAAAAACAGTGCCCAGCCTGCAAACAAGAATGGGATTTATTTTTATACCCACAGACAGCCAGTCATCAGATTTGATTGAGCACAGCCTCCGGGCAAGGAAGACATGTAGACTAAATGCTGTGGTGTAATGCTGCCACAGTCAGAGACTATACTTGGACTTGGTGCACATGTATGCCCGTGCTGTGTGCACACTCTTCTCTGCGTGCCCACACACATGCTCCCATGTGTTTGTCCAACCTCACAGCTGGCACGGTGTCCTGTGTCATTGGAACCTGACGTGGATGGATGGACGGACACAGAAGAGGAAAGACACTCCACATCACAAGGCCTGGCTCTCCGGCCAAACAAACACACAGTGATTGATGGCTTCCTAGTTTCGGACTAGCGTTGAGCAAGCCGTCAGCACACCCATCTAACCGCAGACAATGGACAGCCAAGTGGAAGAGACTACCACTGAATGCTGTACTGTATGAAGAAACAGGCCAATTTATGCCAATTTCTTTAGCTTGCATGTTTGTTTGTTTTGTCTTTACTGGCAGGTTGCTGTACAGTATGTTGCACCTCACACTGCTGTAACACTCAAACCCATTAGAGATAAAAGTCTGACAAGTTGTTCTAACAAGCAAGACACAGACTAACTATAACAGATGGCGGTCCAGCTGACTCCAGGTTTTGTGTCTCTTAAAGGAACTCTTATCTAGATCTGAAGCAATCTGCGGTCTACTGTCCAGTATGGCCACCATGCAGACTTTATTACATTAGAGGTGAGACAAACAAACCAATATGGACTGCTTCAGAACATCTAAAGCAAAGTTAAAGATGTTCGAGATAGAGTGACGCTCGTCTGTGGTGAGATTTCGTCTGAGCTGGGCGCTTTGAAGCCGTGCATCTATAAAACTTCTGTAAACTTGAAGGGGGGTTTGTGTGTGTCTGTGTGTTTGTGTGTGAGGGAACATCTGTTGATTTGAAAGATGCAGGCTTGGGGGAGTGTTGCCAAGCAATGCCTCTTATCAGCGTCTCAACACAGAGGAGTGCAGAGCAGAGCAGTGCACGGCTTCACGTCTGCAGATAGATACCTCAGATTACCCTAGTACTAAGAGAGAGAAAGAGAGAGAGAGAGAGAGAGAGGGAGGGAGAATAACATGAAGAGAGTCAGAGAAAGATAGATGGACACAGAGAGGGAGAGAGTGTAAGAGAACATTAAAAGATAGGAAGGCAGAACAGAGAGAAACATTAGTAGGAGTTCTGCAAAAAAAAAAAGAACAACTCCAAGTAATGTGAGGAAAACGACAGAGGCGACAAGCAAACAAGAAAAAAAGAGAGAGACACAGGGGGTCATACAGGTGAGGAGATAGGGAACATATGAGGGAATAAAAGACATGAGGGCAGAGTGCTTATCAAACCCTGGCCTGGTGCACTCGAGACAGAGGAGATAAGAGAGGAGCACACATCTTCAAATGCTCAGTTTACACAACCATTCTCCCACTCCTCATCCTACCCTCACCTCCTACAATAGCACAGAGCAGCCTAAAGAGGAAGTGGTTTCAACAAAGTTAAAAGGGCTTTTTCACCCTTTGTTCGGCGGCGTGTAAACAATAAGGCTAACTCAGCATCACTGCGACATTCATTTAGATTTACTTGCGAGCCCAGACATTCAGTCACTGTAGATGAGCTGCAGCATGTTGACAGATGCATGTAACCAAAAAGCTCTGGGCGCGCCTGTAGACTCACCCCCAGGTTCCAGCTGTTTAGGCGAGCCTCCAGGTCACTGTCAACGGGAGACATATCTGCCTTCAGCCTTCCCCCATCCACCTGAGGAGGAAGAAGGGAGTGAAAGAAAGTATAAACAACTAAATTAAGGGAGGGTGATGTAAATTAGAAAAGGGAATTTAAATGATTTCTGACAGTGCTTTGATTGACAGTTTGGCCTGAGGAACAGAACAGCAGACAATGATGGAGGTTATTATTTTGACACTATATAATTCCTCTCTTGGCAACAACAAAGGAGATCTTTAAAAGCTTACAGATATACACCCACATGTGTTCTCCTCCCATACTAACAGCATTCTACTCCCTCGTTATCTTCATCTCTCCACCCTTCGCTCCCTCATTCTCCTCCCCTCTCACATACAGCGCTCCAGATGTTTGGCAGTTCCACATCATTTCCGTCACGCAGTAAATTCCACAAGAAGGGGTATACACAGCTACACTGCCTGTCATTCTTGTTTTCCCCAGCCTTTTGTTACAACAGGCCTCCGGATTTGTTTTATACAGTATAATTCGAATGCTTCCAGGGGTTCTGTTGATACAAGATCAGTTTACTCAAGTCGAGGTAGGGCAACAAGGTTTAAATAGGGGAAATATCTAATAAAGTTGAGAGAGCAATAGGGGAAAGGAGAGATGGTGTTGAATTTGATTAGGATCTAGTGTGGACTTTCGGTGTACCTCAGCGGAACTGCACTGACACAGAGAAATCGCTGAATGGAATTGCTCAGGATTAAATGCCCCTTCTGATTAAAAAGGCATTAAGGTCCCAGAGCCTCGCCCTCAAGCAAACAGTGTAAACGTTTCATTTCAATATCTAGGAATGCTGAGTATGCGGGTCAATAGCTGTTCAAAGGAGCATGTCACAGTCTCCGTATCGCGCTAGGAATTCAACCCATTGTGGTAAACACTGATAAGTATGAATGGCTTAAAACGTTTTTGGCCGCAGATATACTATCCATTGTGCCAGTGAACTGCAAACTGACATGTGCTGTGAACCTATAGATTTCAAGAGAACATAACATTAAGCATTTCATGCTTTAATAGGTAGAAATTAAGAGTTGTGGGCATTTGGAGTGAGGTCATCAAATAGGCTAATTCACATAGGAAGCGTTTTTAGAAGGCTTTTTGACGTCCTTCATTGGCGCGTCTCACGGAACAGATATGCTTCCATTTTGTTAAATGTATCAATCCACACCGACTACAAGACCAGCGCAAATGACACATGTTTTTTAGCTCCGAGTGTATTTCTGTTGTGTTTAGTGAAGCGTAATCTGCACAGACAGCTTTTTAAAATCACACAAATATCCTGCTGTATATGTGTTTTGAACTTATTAACAGTATCTACACTGATAAATCAAGGCTCCCAGTCTGTCTGTGAGCTCGCCTGTTTCACTACAGGCAGATTCCCTTCACTCGCTGTGGTGGGAGGGGAAATAAAATCAACGAATCAATAAATACAAACACTGTTGATTTCTTCCCGCGGAGTCAACATGAGAACTATTTTGGTTCAGTAAATTTCTGTCAGTTAAATTCACTTCATGGGCCGTATTAGTGAGGACTTTCAAATTTCCCCTTGAGAACTCTACCTAAATATGTCAGTTTCATATGTATTGCGATCACAACCTTTAACTCTTATTCCTTAAAGAAAATGTTCAGGAAATTTCCTCCGACTTCATGGGGAAATTAGTTCAGGAATTTCCAAATTGGTCCACATTAAAGAAGAAAGCAAATCATTATGGCTACTATTTGTACTGACATCAGCAGGTTTACTGCTAATAATTCAATGTGTCATCACAATTACCTGACAGCAACCTATAAATCTCAAACCTCTACTTGTTGAATTTTATGACAAATATACCCACAAAGTACGGTGATGAACTAACCTTTCTGACATCATGTCTGGGTGACTGTTTGAGTGGACTGGATGGTGTAGGTCGTGATGGGGTCTTCTCCCCATACAGCCTTCTCCTGGAAAGAGAGAAAGTGCAGTTAACCTACAGTGTAGTATGTGTATGTGCATGTTTCTTAAGTCTGCTCTCGTCTCTCTGTTTGCATATGAATGTACTTGCGTAGGCAGCCTGCCTTGCTATTTACACAGATCAACATCTGGCATTGGTTGCATGGTTTGTGGTCTGTATTTCATCCCATCTGAACAATAAAAGTCTCTGCTATACATCAGCCTGTTTCCATACACAGCCCACAGGGCACTAGTCTACAGCTTGTACAATCTTTTCATTATCATATACCTCAATCACTGTCTCGTCACGTCCATCATGGTTCAACAAGCGACTTAACAGGGAAACTGCTTTTATTTACTGATATACTTCTCGTTCTCACTTCGCACACACTCACAAATGCGAAACAGCTTCATTAAGAGCAGAGACATGAGGTATTAAGAGTCTGCTAATGTGAATTGAATGAAGATGTGAGAGAAGACGAGACAAATGGTAGGACAACAATAAAGAAAGATCACTGCCATCTAACAAAGACATCAAGTTACGTTCTAGAGGGCACGGTTTCACACTTTCAATTTAGAGCATATGGGTGATCTTTTCTTGCCATGTAATTTTTTTAGCATTACTAGTAATGAGATTTTTTAACCTTATTTGTCACAGGCAGTGTTATCTCATGGAGGAAAGCACCATCACTGTGAGGTTTCTGCTGAATATAGAACAGAAAGGATATCTGTGCAAGTATCTCTTACCTTAAAATCCCATTTAGGGAACACATGTACAACACTGACCCAATATTAATATTTCTTCCGACTCTGTTCATCTATTTTAATTATTATATTGATAATATTTCATGTGGGTCTTCTAGAAATGGATCATTGTGGATTTACCTTTGCTTGCAGCAAAACTTCTGTAAAAGGACAGATTTCAGATTTAATACTTACTAATCTTTGTCAGTTTTTAAGTGATAGCATCAAAAAGTTTGTGGTAAACAGGGGATAAATGTGGATGATTTCACACATACTATGATATCACAGGTCAGATCCTAGATACTTCAAATTTGCCTCCTCATTATCTATTCATAAGCACCGAAGTTTTAGATGCTCAGGAGAAACAACTCAGTGAGGGCCAGGATGTTATTGAGACACGTTTGTCGATTTTTGTTTTTTTTTTTTCTCTCTCTCTCTCTCTTTTTTTTTTTTTTTTAATTCATTCAAAAGATAAGATCACAGTTTTCAGGAGTGTAAACAAGACCAGGTTGTGTGTATGTGTGTGAGTGTGATGAAAAGAGAAAGAGAGATAGTGACAGAGAGAGAGAGAGATAGCAATACAGAAAGTGAGCTTTTTTCATCATAGTTAATGATGAAATAGTTTATCAATATTAAATCCTTTATATTACTGTAGTCAGTCTTTGTCTTTTCTTGGGATATTTTTCCAAGATGTAGTTGTTAAAGGACATCTGTCACTCTGAAATACATCTGCCTCAGTTGCTGCAAGATTTTGCAACCCTCTCATTATAACTGATGTAGAAACAAGTGTGTATACATATTCAAGAGCATAATGTATATATAGCCTACATATAGACCTGACTACTGTTTTAAGGGAGACTTGAGCATTTATGAAGCCACCAGTGTTTATTACTCTACCCTTGTTTAAACTATGCTTGTTTATTAATATTTCTGTATGCAGTAGCCTGACAAATTACAATACCCACTCTTGAAGCATCACCAAGTTATACAGGCCTTTATCATAATGTCAAATCATTCTATGAATGTATGGTTGAAGTTGTAAAAGCAGGAGGCAGTGTGATGTCTGTTCACATACCTGGAAGTCTCTCAGTGATTGTCATGTGTTGACTGTCAGGTCATTTCAGAAATGATCTGAGCACCATTAAAAGTGCACAATCTTGCGACAACTAAAGGAAATATATCTCAGTGATGTTCAGCAACTAAAATTTCAAAAGAAAATGATCCCATGAAAAGATTGACAGCAACGATATTGTTAAAGATTTAATATTGATTCACCAATTTATCATTACATCATGATGAAAAAAAATTCAAATAAATCCCTGCAGACATCAGTTTTCATGCCCTCACTCACTCCTTCTCTCACACATACTGGTCTGTCTGTGCTCCTGCACGCGTGCACACACACACACACCTACATGCACATGCACAAACACATGCAGCCATGAAACTTGGGATAGAGGGGCCAAGCTTTGCAATTTTGGGCCTCTAAGTCAACAGGTGGATGAGGATAATTGAATCAGATGTGTCTGGAGTATGAGGCCCAGAGATCAAAGCAGTGGCAAGTCAGGCCAGAGCAACACACACACATACACAAGCACTCACACACCCTCACACACACAGAAGAAAATGAGAACACCATGTAGCTGCAGCTTGGCTGATTAAAGCAGCCTGACCTCCAGGTGCAGAGCCAGTGTGCCCGGGTCTCAGCCTCAGGCACCCTCAGGAAAGCAGTCTGACCTTGGGACACAAACATCCCTCTCCGCCATAACCCGATACCACCTGGAGGCAAGATCAGTGGAAACACTGTGGCCTGTGAGCAAGAAGACTCGAGGCGTTTACAACAACACCATCAAGGACCAACTCCTGCAACTGCAAGGACAATATTATTGTCGCTTTTACCCAAAGAAAAAAAAGTCAGGTTGGAAAGGGGGAGGAAGAGTTAAAAGTTTTCATATGTGGATGAAAAGCACACAGATGGAAAACAAAAGTCAGGGAGACAGATGAGAGGAAAACAAAGACATAAAAATGAAAAAGAACAGCCTAAACGAAAGTCTACAGAGATAAAGCCAAAACTACACGCTCTTCAACTCAACTTTAGCAGTGAACCTGACACCAGCGGTGCAGATTACCAAGTTAACATGTCAAAACCAACCGCCACCCACCATTTTCTCTCTATGTCTATCATTATCTGTCTCCTTTGAAGGTGACATATAAGAAGATGGAGTAGACATGTAGGCTAATCACCAAAGCTGATTTGTATGATCCTTTGACCCTCACTGACTGCATCTCTTTTCCCACAGCATTCCTCTGCCTGAATTAGTGCTATAGATTAAGCAGTGGCTCCATCTTGTGGCTAAATTAGGGATTGTACAGCGACCATGGACTTGATGGTGGGAATCACTCAGGGCATTTTGAGCTAATGAGGTTAGAGGATGTATCTGTTAAACACACGCACACACACACACACCGGTACAGCACATCCACTTCTGTGTAACTCCTCAAAAGATCAGTAAATCAACCCAACTTTGCCTTTAGATCAATAAGACCTAAGTTTCACAGAGGCCCTCCCCATCACCTGACTAATGGCGAGTGAGAGAGAGATCAAACGTTGCCACATCATAAGGAGGGAGTCAGTCGAGTTCCTTCCATTTAATCTTATCTAAATGAGAGAGACACATAAAAGGACTCTTGGCCTGGCTAATTTTCTCCATCAGGACGTTAGGCTGTGATCTGAGCGTCTTTCATGGTCTTATCCCAATCAAGACACTATGGTACTCAGCAGTCTGCTCCCCACAAAACCTCTCTATCTACACCCTCCATAACTCTGTGCCTTTTTGAAGGTAGACACACTGTTTGGAATCACTTGTAGTGTGAGGCATTATGCAAACATATGCAGCTTTTTGGTCATACAAACAGGTCAATAATGATGTAAAAATGCCCCACTGTTAATTGAAGAAGTGAGATCAAGTCATACCAAATAAAGTCTGTCAGGTAACCGCAGCCCGTGTTGACTTTAATCAACTGATGACAACATATTTATGAAATTAGACATTGTCAATTAACATCTAACGTTGTGAGAAATGTACTTTACTGTAACATAACAGTGTCCATTAACTCCACACTAAAGGAGAAAGTAATTTTAGTGTGCTACATTTCATCATTTTTTCATTGTGAATGTACTACACACTCTTAACACAGCATTACAGTTTGTTCTGCAAGTGTTAGATAATGCAAGTTTAACTGTGACAAATATTCAAAGACAATTCCTAATGATCATTTTCTACTAATCAAATATTCTACAACCCCCTGAGATTTTTCTGTCAGAGGCCCCGACAGAAAAATCAGAATTAAATATGGCAGCAAAGGGCCTGTACTCAGTCTTACACAGTGCCCTGGTGGATATTAAGCTCTCTTTACCACATTTACAGTGCTCTCTTTTTATTATGCTAATGAGCATATCAAGCCAACGGGCTCTGATTTGCCTGTCCTTGTTAAGTGGAATGAAAAAACCCTGAGCCATTACTAACATCACTTTGTCAAGCCCTGGAACTGCCTGTAGTCTGAGGAAATATCCCTAAGCAAACTAGGATGACTGATGATTTAGTGAGGCATGTGGAAAATGTTCACTAGCGTGTATGTGTGTACCTGAGTAACACACCAGCTTTCAGTCAAGCAGTTTTAATTAAGCAGTACATTTTTAAATCTGAAATATGTGTATTTATATTTTAGGCATTTAGCAGATGCTCACACGAGAACAGAAATCAAACAATTTAAGAAACAGATGACAAGCTAATGAGCTACCATGCCTTCTTCTCTGCTTTACTCTGCAGGGGTTAGACCTCAGGTTCAACAACAGGGAAAGCGTAAAGAGGAGAGGAACAGAAAGATGGACAGAGAATGCGAGAGGTTCTTCATCCTCTCATGCCTTTTTGAAGTGCTTCTCTTTGAAAAGTCAGAATGGACAGCTCATGCAGACTGATGCAAGGACTTGGCAATGTCTTTCGCTTTTTCAGATAGTGCTGCTGAGCAAACGCGAGGGGCGATCAGTCACGAAAGCCGTGTGTATCCAGCTTCACAGCCAAGTTCAATATTTTCAGTCCAATATAAGAACATCAGAACAGAATGCTTGGATAAATATCTTATGTGCAATATGAAGTTGAATGTAGAATTTTCTATATCTGACCAAAAGATGGGGTTTTTGTAAATTTCTCATCAGACAACTCAAGTCACACACACAGGAACAAGGGGAGAACTCTCTTTTCAATAAAGTCTTTCTGTGCAGAAAGATATAAACATACTAGAAGGCTCATATATATATATATATATGTATATATATATATATATATATATATATATATGTATATATATATATATATATATATATATGTATATATATATATATATATATATATGTATATATATATATATATATATATATGTATATATATATATATATATATATATATATATATATATATATATATATATATATATATATATATATATATATATATATATATATATATATATATTATTTTATTTTATTTTTAAATTGTAATGCAATTCAAAAGAGTGCCATTTTGATAAGCAACCATGAACTCTTCAAGGGGAAAATGAGAGTTATGTTGTGCTTCCAATATATAGTACACGGACATTAGTTGAAGTTTTTCTTTTTAAACCACTCTCACAGAATTAGAAGAGCTCACTCATATAGAGAGGCAGCTTACTCAACAGCCGGCGGCTCCAGACAGTGAATGATGTGAATAATCGATATTGTTTTATGAGGCATAAACACAAAGCATGCAAACACAATTGAAAGGTTGAATCAATGATCTATCATCATTTGGGGAAGAGAGATGGAGAGCTGCAATGATTATTCGATTAAATGATCAACAGAAAATTAATCAGCAGGACTTTGATAACCGATTAATCGTTAAAGTAATTTTTCCAGCTAAAATACCAAACACCTGACAGAGAAGTGGCTGTTTTCCAATATTTTACATTACAGTAAATTAAATATTTTGGGGTTTTGGACAATTGCTTGAAGAAAACAAAACATTTGATGACATCACTGTGAGCTCTTGAATTTTTTTTCACATACATATTTCAGTGTTTTCTAATGTTTTATACGCCCAACGATTAATTGAGAAAATATTGGCAAATAAATTAATAATGAAAAAAATCTTTATTGCCCAGACCGATGATACATGCAAGTAATACTGAACATGGTGCGATCATTGGACTAAATAAATTATATCAGAGGCTAGAGTGGGACAGCTGACAGGATGACCACACTTACATACGATTATATATATATATACGATATATGATTGTGCACAAAGACATTTCAACACTCATTGAATGTTCAAACAACAGGAAAATTAAAACTACACCAGGCATATAACCAAGTGTTGCTATTTCCAACAAATGCTGGTTTTGGTTTAGTAAATAAGTTCAAAGGCTAATGGGTGCAATACTGTGGGAATTAATATGGCCATGTATAATGATGTAGGTTAGAGAATCACATTCATGATCCCCAATTGGCAGATATTCAGTCTCCAGTTGAGAAATAACAAACATTACCACACACCAATGCATAATAAAGGTCTTATCTAGTAATCACACACTATGAACACAATAAAACAAGATGATCATTTCAATCAGTTTTAATAAGGTAATTTTTTTCTATCTATATATAATAGACCCAGATGATGTACAGTAGAACAGTACCTGTGATGACCTGCGTTAGGTGTGGAACTGGTTATGTCCTTGAGAAGACCGGCAACCAAACTGTCATCAGTATAAGCACCCAGCTCTCCTGTCACCCAGTCAGGCAGATCTGCATTGCTTTGTTCCACAGGCTGACGATTCAGTGGCTCGTCAAAGTAAATGGACTAGAAATGAAGATAATTACAAGACAATAGAAAATGTTTAGAATAATTAAGCTGATCAGTATATGCAATCCTTTGCAATGATACACCAATCGACCAAAACATTAAAGTAGCCTCTTTCAGCAGGATAATGCACTCTGCCACACTACAAAAATTCTTCAGGAATGGTTTGAGGAGCATGACAAAGAGTTCAAGGAGTTGCCTTGGCCTCCAAATTCCCCCAGATCTCAATCTGTTGGAGCATCTGTGGGATGTGCTGGAAACACAAGTCCAATCCATGGAGGCCGCACCTCATGACTTACAGAACTTAAAGGATCTGCTACTGACGTCATGTTGCTAAATACTAGAGGACACCTTCAGAGGTATTTTGGAGTCCATGCATCAACGGGTCACAGCTGTTTTGGTAGCATGAGGGGGACCTCCACAATATTAGGCAGACAGTCTTAACGTTATGGCTGATCGGTGTATTTACCAGCTTTTAACTGCATTAGCAGCTTCAATTTGACTTTCCATATGTTGCTTCTAAAAGATGTGCAAGTATACTTGACTATGACTAAAGAATAATTCAAAACCATTGAACTGTGTCACTACTAACAACTGTAATACAGCAATATTTGTGATTTGATGAAGCAGTCTTTCTTACCATGTAGGTAGGGAGTGTCTTGAGGCTACCAGGCTCTGGTTTGCTGGTGAAAGGCCCCTCCAGGACGCCTCTTTTGAGCATGTGGAGAAGCAAACGGGCATACATGTTTCGGTTCTTACGACTTAGCGGACCTGAGCCACATATTGCCGGGTCACACAGCTTCTTTATCCATAAGGCACAACGCTGGCGCTCTGAGGTAAGTGGAAGAGAGGGGAACAGGAGAAGTTACATTACAGCTTTAAAAAATACATTAATGTAAGCCTATTATCTTGCCAGTTTATATCTGGGTGTAGTCTAATCACATTAGTATGCATTCCAATGTACATGTTCATGAATCAATACGAAAAACACAAAACACAGTCTGCACTTAAGTTAGCAATGTTTTTCTTCTTGTTCCTACATTTGGATGTTTGAGCTTAGCTATGCAGGATGATGTATGTAAATAAGACCTTTCTAGTCTTCCAACACCTCTTTTTTGCTTTTATACTACCCATTCACACACACATTCATACACTGATGGCAGGAGCTGCCATGCAGGCTGCCAACTTGCTCATCAAGAGGATCTAATCATTCACACACACATTTACAGGAGCAATTTTGTGGTTCAGTAGCTTCCCCAAGGACACTTCAACATGTGGACTGGAAGGGCTTGTGATTAGTGGACGACCGTGTTCTACCTCCTGAGCTGATCCATGGGCAGAGTTTGACACTAGAAGGCTGTTTACACGTTCATCTGCTGTAACTTGAAAGTCTCTGCTCACTGAAAATCCGATTTGAAAGGGAGGGCCTAGGAGCATGATTTATGACATCACAAACAGTTTGGAAACCTGGAATCCTGATCCAAGAGTCAATTTACTCAAGAGTGATGTGGAAACATGAAGCCTTCAGTGCACTGTTAATAGATTTTACAGTGAAGTAGGAGACATCTCGAGTATTTTATCTGTCTTAATGAATGCCTGGAGGGGATCTTTAAGTGAGACGAATAGTGATGAAATGAAATCTTACCTGTCTTGCTGGGGTGTTTAAGGACATACGGTTTCATGTCCAGTAGAAAATGGTCAAACTCTGTGTCCAGCCTTTCCAAAGAGTCCTCATGTTTGCTCATGATGTCTTCAGGGTGAATAATAAATGGTTATTTGGTCGTTAAAAAGAGGTAGTGTGACTAGCATTGCTTAGCTAGCTACAGGGAGTGCTTGCTGACCTGTTCAGTCTGTTTCATAGCAGAATAGAATTAGTCATGTGAAACGTGGTAGCACAAAACAGTGTAACGTAATATTAGCACAACATGACAAATACCTAATAACGCCAAATAACGTCGTATAACGGTGTTTACTAGTTAAGAGAGCAGTGCATTAGCAAACATAACGTTACTGCTATCAACCGAGCTAAACCGAAGCAGTATAAAGCTCGCGGGGGGTTACAGTTTCTTGAACATACTTATAGTGTGCTAAAGAATGACACAGGGTTCTTAAAAATGTACTATACCGATTAAAAAGCGATCTACCTTGAGCACTGATTTCGCCGCTCAAAATGGTTCAAAACTTTAGTGTTCTCGCTCTAACGTTACGCCATATCCGGTCTCCGTGGCGACGTAGCGTCTACATGTTGCCATAGAAACTACACGTCATTTTCTTCTACGAGATTACAAGGTTTGTGATATCCGGCTACTACGTTCCAAAAACAGAACTGTCAATAGAAAATGAATAAATTACATTTCCCGGAGGCTGCTTCACGCAGTTAATCTCATAATGATATATTAATACGAATTTAAGCCACTTCCACCATATGTCCCTTTACTTCAGCTTTTTGCTGTTCTATTGTTTTTTGTTTGTTTGTTTGTTTTATTTGTCTCCCATCCTGTTTTTATTTATATTAGCAGAGTATTAATATAACTTGTGATTTTAAATCATTGTGGCATAAAGGAGTTATTGCCTCTGTTTAAAGTAAAAATGAGGTAATACAGACAAATAAGATCAAATGTCTAGGGTAGGCTGCGACAATCTATTGTAAACACCCGTTTTGCAGAGAGCGATAATAGTTTATTTCCAAGTGCCTCTCATATACCAAACATAATTCTCAGCTTTCATGAAAACCTGCAGGGCAGGTTAAATCCACACGGTGGCGCAAAAGACCTGCAGTTTATGGGATTGTCAACAAGAAACGGAGGGTCATGTTGCCTTCAGGTGCTTCTCGTCCTTATAATTCCAGTGTTTTGTTTTTTTTTTTTATCTGGTTTTCAAATGTATCAAAAGTAGCACTGTAATTTTAATAAAATCACGCAGTATTAGAATGAAAATAATGTCATGCGGGTAAATTCAGATTTGCATCATTAAAACTTAATTGTGGATCCAATTTATGAAACACTTATTTTTATTTATCTTTTTCACTTTGGTGCATATCTACAGGCTGTGCATCAGCATTCTGCAAACTTTTCACCCTACATTTAAACTCAGAATGTTAAATCTATTTTTGCATACAATATTGACAAAAATACCTTTAATACATATAGAACACATTAATTGAACGTGGCTCACATATTAACCAAAAGCAATTCTGAACAGCTCCAATCATTTAATTGTGCTCCGAAAGTGGAGTGAAATAATCCCACAGCACCCGAAGGCAGACTTCGCCGACGTCACTTTGAATGAAAAAGAAGCGCTCAGCTGTGGTCCAGGCAGAGGGAGGCGTGCGGTCTGTCGAGAGCGCTCCACAAGGCAAAGCACCACTTGACAAGAGCAGTGAAGAGACAGGACCTTCACAGACATCGGACCGGACAACCCGAAGTTGTGACTGTATAGTTTTGTTTTTTTACCCTCCCCATTATGGCTGACCATCTTTTGCATTATAATGACTCAGCTGGGGTTGGGAACCGATTTGCCCGCAAAGGTGCTTTGCGGCAGAAAAATGTGCATGAAGTGAAAAACCACAAATTTACTGCGAGGTTTTTCAAGCAGCCGACGTTCTGCAGCCATTGTACAGACTTCATATGGTAAGCAGCCCTTATGCATACCCGTCTGTTCAGATATGATGCAACTATCTTTCACTTGTTAAGAGTTTTGATAGAGAAAGGTTTCCCATGAAAAGTTTGAAGTGTAATAAAATTTCATATACTGCATTTTCACCATGTAGCAAACGAAGCCCTCTGTGTACCAAAACTGAGTTATTGTTTTTGTTGCAGGGGATTTGGAAAACAAGGATTTCAATGCCAAGGTAAACCACTTGCATGTGTGTTTGTGTAAATTCTTGGTGACAGTCAGAGGCATAATTTGTCAGTTTAAGCCAAGGAACAGAAGCCCTGCTCAACACATCTCCTGTAATGTTACAGCGACAAACTTTACTTTAGCAGAAAGCTGTGCACTACATATTTACTTAAATTATCCAGTTCTGTTTGGGTTACTCTGGCTAATTTCCATTTAGGAATTAAGTGACTTCATGAGTGGAGACTGTATTATGTTACATGGAATAGAGCCCACAAAGCAAATAGCTCAAAGCTTTTTATTTTACATTTTGTAACCCAATCCTGCAACACATCTATGGCCCTGCTGGTTACCATTTGGTTCTGGAAGACAAAGTGTTAATTATGCATAATTTGTTAAGAATGTTCACAACACACAGAGATGAGCTTAAGTTTAAAGTAGCAGACATACCTTTCAGGGTTCTTTACACCTTTAGAGGCAGCTGGTTGACTAGGTGCAGGACTTTTGAAACCCTTGGAGCTTACAGCTGTTGTAAATTCTGGGGAGTAGCTGGAGTCAGTGAGGACATACCTGCCTCGCTGGTAGCCATTTCTGGACTGTATGATATAGCTTGAGGGAGGTGGAGGAGGGACTGGTTCAGTCACTCTCTGGGAAATCTCAACTTCTTGGATATTGACTGGTTCTTGTGAAAGCCAAGAGGAAGAGATGTCATGTGGCTGGTAGTGGGTTCGACTGAAGTCAAGGTTCTTTCCTCTAGGGAAACTGTAGGAGGGGCTCACCATCTTTGGATAGGCAGGCTGGGTTCCTACATTGGATGGATAACTGGGGAATGAGGGGCCCGCTAGTGTGGAGGCATAACCATGTGAAAACCTCGGGTCATTAACTTTGCCATAACCACCCACAGTAGCAGAGATGGCGCCATAACTTTGATCAGACAAGCCATCAGCATTCTTAGAGGGCAACTGGAAGACTTCCTCAAAGACAAGATGGGGACTCTTACTCAAGTCACCCCCGGCTGCTCTGGAGCCAGTGTTAAAGTCCTGGTTTTGGTTTTCAAAACCAAAGTCAGCCACACCATGACTGCTAGAAGCCTGAGAGGTGTAGGACAGAGTAGGCTCATAATAGGCAGTTGGACTAGCATACTGTGTAGAGCCACCAGCATTCTGAGAGAGAGGCACTATGTTTGTAGAAGCAACACTTGATTGAGGTTGGATAGGGCTCAACTGGGGCTTTTCTAGAGGATTCAACTGGTTGTTGGGTCTTAAAGGAAAGATAAGTGGTTTATCAAGGTTGTCCAGCCCCCAGTCTCTTGACTCACCATTAATGAGTCTCTCTACCTCATGAGCACTAGGTGTGTTGGGCAGGTTTTGGCTAGTTGAGACCAAATTTGGCTGCTGTGCAACTGGAGGTTTGCTGTAGCCCATCCCATATTTATTTGAAGCCTGCCAGTTAGTTTGATCAAATCTAGGAGAGTTCAAAACTTGATCTTCTCCATTATCCATGATGTTACGGAAGTCAGCCACATGTGGATATCCATAACCTGTAAAATAAGATAAAGTGATAAGAGGTATTTCTGAGGCTTAATGTGATCATCAAGAAGACAGTCACTACCTTTTGTAGCTCTGAAACCAACACTGCCATTAAACAGCAGAGAACAAGTCCAGGAAACCCTGCAGAAGAGGCCAGTGAAAAACAAATACCTGATTAAAGTCTGATGAAGTTTAAAAAGTGATCAGAAACTCACAATTTAATTAAAACATACCACAAAAGAAGTCCAAGAGCCATGGCTATTTACTGAGAAGCAGCACCCCGTACTCCTCAGTTGCTATGGTTTGAAACAGCCAGACCAATAATTGGGCCTAACAAGACTTGAGAGTAATCTCTAGCCTTGTTATTCAATTCTTTGTGTCTCTTTTATACTGGTGCTCCAGGTCTTATCCAATGAAGATCATTAGCAACAGCTACTCAAAGAGCAATTAGTGTCCAAATGAGCAACAGGTGTGACAGCTGGACAACACCACCCATTGTCTCTGTGTGAAACTCATTCTTCTAAACATGCTCAGTGTGATTTATACTGACAAATTGTATGATTGTGTTTCTTTGAAGAATGCGTGACACTATTTTATTTGACTTGGTATTTCTACCAAGGGTAGATATTGTAGTAGACTTTTGCTTAATGCATCTACACAGGGTCAGGGTACCACATATGCCCTGAAATCAACACCCTGTTGCCACCATCTTTGCTAATTTAACATTTCTCTCTAGACCAGTGGTTCTAAAAGTGGGGTCGGAGGAGGGTTAAGGAGAGTTCAGGGAGTCCTCAGTAAAAAGGGGAATAAATTATTTTCACTGTAATTCCATCCATAAGTAACACAATGACAGAATATATGACTATTTCAGTCATGGGTTTCATACACATTCTGTGATAAAACATCTAAAAGCAAAACTCTTCTCAGATGGGGGACTGTGGGACAAAAGCTTATCACATGTGGGGGTTTATGGTCTAATTTGTGTCTGTTTAGGGGTTCTTGACATGAAAAAGTTTGAGAAGCTCTCCTCTAGACATCTGATACTGTAGCAAGGGGGAGAATGGCAAAGGAAAGGGCCAACAGAGAGGGAGACAAAGATGAAAACGGTAGGAAGAGTTATAATTGGGATAACTGAGGTGAAATAAAGGTTAGATCACCAGAAGAAGAGGCTTGTAGACAGAATGCAATCAAAAATATAATGTAAAATTAATGAGGAAGGACCGGATACAGTCAATTAAGTTTATGGAAATGACATGTGATATGTATGAAGTCTTATTAAAGTAAGATATGTTACATTCTGAAGGCGTCGCTGCAGCTCCATTTGCATATGCACTTGTACATAAATAGATGCATAGCACAGCAACTCTATTGCCACACGCTTTAGATGTGACAGGATTACTGAGACTGAGTTTAAAGCATGATCTAACACACACTGAAAAAGGCTTAATCATCATGTCAGGAGGGCCAGCACTGTAGAGCTGAATTTTTAAGGTGACAATCTCATGTTGAATGAATTGAATGAAGCACAATACACCACATCAAAAATGTTTACATGGCAGACAAAGTCCTCATAACTCCTAGGGTGGATATGTTGTGTGATCTTGTCTGCTTGCGTTTGTGCACATGTGAAAAAGCAATTACATTCCATTTAAGTTTAAATTCATGAGCATTTTTCATATAACTACTTCCTTATTTTCAGATGAAGCATGTACTGCATGTGAGTGCCATGTTTGTCAGTGCAGTTTGATATGCTGCTGATGACCATTAATGCATCATGAAAGTGGGCTGACAGAAGCACGCTCTTGGATATAGACAGTGCTTGTTCTTGCAGAGTGTGCATAAGAAATGTATTGCTTTTTGAAAATCCCAAGAGACCTTGATGTTTTCTTTATGAGATGGATGCATAGGCTTTTGTAACTGTTGTAACACTTTGAAGACATGGAATACTTGATTTTCATTACATGTTTTTTTAAAGATTTTTTGGGAGGTATTCTTCTTATTGACAGAATGTAAAATCAAATACTGTGTCTCCTTGTGCCTCTGTGATACCGACAGTCATTGTGACAAACTCATATCTATGCTGCTAAAGGTGACAGTGTTGTGTGTGTGCAGCTCACTGACAGAAAATTTGGCTTATAAGAGCTATTAGAAAGGCGATAAAGTGTGGGTCCTGTGATCATTCATCTTCATCACTTTCATCATTTTCCTGCCATGCCTGGGGCAACTGTGGCTCAGGAGGCAGAATGGGTCTCCCACAAACCACAGGGTTGGCAGTTTGATCCCTGGCTCTTCCTGTCCATGTGTCAAAGTATCCTTGAGCAAGACATAGAATCCTAAATTGCTCCTAATGGTCAGGCCAGCACCTTGCATGACAGTTCCACCACCATTGGTAAGAATGGGTGAATGACCAAAAATTGTTCCAATTTATTGTTATTGTTCTTTGGAATGGGCAGATTAAGAGCTGCCCAGAGCTTTCTGCTGTGCTTTGAAAAGCCAGATAGTAGCTTTTTTAAAATTCTCTGTGATCACCCACCTCCACCGAGCAGTGGAGTGCTGTCCGATGTAGTGTCGTAGTTGTGGAAACTAGGGATACACCGATCCAACGTTTTCAGTTTGGATACCGGTACCGATACCTGGGCTTTGGGTATCAGCCGATACCGAGTACTGGTGGCGAGACTGGTGTCATTCTTTTATGTGTAAGGGAAAATCAGGCTTGAGTTGAACATTGCTTTCAAAAACACGTCACTACTCTTCCCTTTTCTCCTTCTCATTGTGCCTTGTATTTTTTAGTTCCACTCACTTTTTTCTTTTGTGAATCATATATTTTTCGTGTCAGAAAGGAAACTCAAAATAACTTTCTCAGTTAGGTAAGTCTGTTACTGTATATTTAGTGTTAAATAATTTATGATTTACAACCAAATATAATCTCAATTAAGCCTCCACTTCTTGTAAACATTCAAATTTCACAAAGATGCACAAGCATTTTAAAATTTTAACATGGATGCTGAGTAAATTATCTGATGGACTTATACTGGTGTATACTGGTCTAGATTGAATATCAATCTCCTCTTTCTTGTTTTTCTTTAGAGAGCCCTCTCTACTTAGAGATGTGCCCTCTGCTAGTTCAGAATGGACTCAAACTAATGTATGGAAAACATCTTTTGCCCCCACTGTAAGGGAAAGTAATGGCATAGTCAATTGAATCTTAGCACGTGAAAAGAAATATTGTTTAGGTTAATAGAGGTCTTGTGATTTGGTCAATGTTACTTTTCACAAATGTGGATATATTGACTGAAATCAAATGATGCAGGAAAAAATAATAGGCTCCAATTTCAGTGATAGCACAACAGACAAATGGATGATGAACACTTGCAGCTCCACGTGTCAAAAATGCTGTAAAGAGTTCTGTTTAACTGCTGTTTTTGATTTGAAATGTTGACTTTATCTGATATCTTTAACTAGTTACATATTCCTGCTTTGATTTTCAGTCATGCCTTTTATACTACTATAATGTACTATTACTATAACTGTCTCTCCAAACAGGAGAGCATCTCATTGAAACCAGTGGTGTGAAAGTAAATGATTGTGTTTCAGTGTTGGCTCACTCGCCACAAGGGTCCTTGCCCTCCTCTCTAGCCTTTGAAGTTGAGCGTCTGTGGAAATTACAGTGCCATCTGGAGAGTTGAGAACCCATCACTGGGGAAAGAGCACCAAGTCTGGACACAAGAAAGGCGAGAGATGGAGGGAGATGAGTTTGGAAGTAGAGAAAGGAGAAGGAAGAATACATCATTTAGAGAGGGTGGAAAGAAGCTGAGAAGGATGCAAAGGGGAACACGTAACTACAAGACTAAATAAACACAAGAGACTTACAATTGCATGGGTGGAAGTGTGAGGGTGAGAGAGATGCTGAAGTCAAAGAGGCCTTTTACACATTCTGTCTTCTTGCTGCGGAGTTCTGGCAGAGATAAAGAAAATGGTGTGACTACTCAGAGCAGATGAAAGAGAGCAGAGTGAAAACAGTGGTGGATATTATATCTAGGTAATGACCACTTGTAAACTGTGGCCAAGTTATGTCTGAGTAGTGATATTTCAAATTGTGGAGAGTGCGGAAGTCAGCTTGTAATTACATTTGGATCAGACTGACTGAAAGTCACAATGAAATAGAAGGTAGAGCATCTTTATCTTCTGTAAAGTAATGTACTTCTGAGTGAAATGGAATATTTCTGTGGATTTTAATTACTAGAGTGATTTAAATCTGATGCTCTAGGTTTGATAGGATCCCTTAAAATGGGCATGGTTTAGCAAATACAGACTTTTGGCCTCTACCTACACTCCCTTCATGTTTTTAGATCAGGAGGCCAACTGACATGCAATAAACACACCCCTGACTGTGACCCACAAGCTAACGGCCAGGTGTTATTTTGTATGATGGCCAGGGTCAGCTAGTCACAACTGGATAACTTATGAACATGACTCGTGATGATGAAGTTTAAGATGAGTGATCATAAATATTTCAATGTTTTACAGAAAAGGGAGGGATATATAATATTTGACATAATACCAAGAAATGATGGAACAGTTTCCTCAGGGAAATGGAGTAGAACACAGAAAATGTATTTTTTAATTCAAGGATTCATTTAATTCAATTCTTTAAAATCTTGATAAGTGAGGTAATAGTGAGGTTAGGATGTAGACAAATTAATTTGAAGTAATTTACAATGGATAAAAAATCATTTTTATGTATTAATCACCAAAGAAACATTCTTCTCTCACTTTGGTCATGGATATTTTGCTCGAGAACTTTTCAGACGGCAGAAGGACAGTCTGCTCACTATGTTATTGCTGGTATGTTCTCCATGCTGTTTCTCTGTCTTCTAAAGTCCGCTCTTTGCTTCCATGGTGTAATCTCCATAACTGCAACCGGCCCAGTTTGTTGTTTTTGAAATACATTTGCATACCAATGCAGCCAACTTGCCTCCTCTCATTTCGAACACAGTAAGTATTTACTTTGCATCAAGTGATAATGATGAGATCTTTATCATGTGTGCAGATGAGGGCGTTGTGTGTAGGCTGCTCCACCACTCACTGAGACATTTGCTTGCCCCTGTGGGCGACATCATGTATGTGTCAGTTAGCATGACGAGGGCTGACACATGCCTCCAACAAGACCATCAATGAGCCCTAATGGCTGCGTAGGTGTAGAGCCAATCTCTTCCTCCGCTCAGAATGGAGCAATGGACCTCATTAATCAATCAAGGAGCAGAAGTGTGGGGGTGTTAGAACATGAGAGCAAAAGCTGTGCACCTCCCGATGGGGAACCCCAAACAATAAACATCTTACACAAAGACGGGCAAGACACAGTGCTGCTCTTCTCAAGTGACGAGATCTGAAGGGTCCTCCTGCTCCGCTCTGTGTCTAAAGATGGCCTGGATATGTTAAGTCATTGAATTAAATTGCTTTGGTTGTTTTAATAAAAAACAAAATTAAGTCTTCATTATGGATTTGTTTTTGAAAAATATATAAATATATATACATATTCTACTTAGTGTTCTGTAGGTGTTTACTCTGCAGTACTTTACTATTTAACCTGCCATATTTTTAGGAAATAACATGAGAAATACAATCCATTAATTTAAAAGCATATTGTATTATTTTTTTTATTTAATCACTCATATATGCCAGAAAGTGAAGCTTGTTTATTATAAGCATTACTCACTGCCTACCAAAAAAAAAAATCATCAGTGGAAGGAAAAAATACTAAGAATAGAAGTGGTACAGCTAGGAAACTCTGAATACTATTAACCCTCATTCCTTGAAGTATTTGAACAATGGTTCAAATGTTATTTCACAGGCAAATTAGATTTTACAGCCAGCATAATGATAAGCACCTGGAAGAGCAACAAAGTCAAATGCTAAAATTCTCATTAAATACATTTTATAATGTATTCTGAGGTAAGTACTGTGCAGTGAGAGACTTTGTACTTCAAACTTGCTGGCTACTAAAATAATTTTCAACTAACTTGATTGGCATCAAAGTCTTGCAGCATTCCTTTCAATATCACTTGAACATTAGTTATGATATCTCATGAAAGTCAGCAAGCTCAGCATTGAGTCGAAGAAGTGTCTGCTTGGGACTTTTAAAAGAGGCTCGTTGAATATGGAGAAGTCACGGAAACATTCCATAATATATCAACGATGTTAAACCCTCTACCCAGCTGAATGGCATTAATTACACCAAGAGTGGAAGCTTAGCTGGCCTGGATAATTATGTGTAATTCTGCCTCTGCTTGTCTCTGCTCCACTCTCAAAATGTCCCTTTTTACTATCGAGTGCTGGGTCTCTCTCTATTTCCCCCTCCCTCTCTGTGTCTGTCTGTCTCCCTTCCCCTTCCCCATCCTCTCCACTCCTCACTCCACCCTGCTGTAGCAACAAAGTGGGCCATTTCCATTTTGATATCATGGTAACAGCTCCTCTGGGCAGTTTTCGTGTGTGTTTTATGTTACCAGTAGCCTTTTTCCATTGGCAACCATACTGCATTGGTTTGTGTTTCCATTAGCAGTTTAAACGCGCTGAGTTGTGCTGAGTCACACTTGAGATGGACCATCTCGGCAGTCGGGTCAAATCACACGCGACCCATCCCCAAGCAGGTTGCTAACGTCCAGTTTAGCCCTCCACTAACTTGAATGGGATGAAATGATTCATGATGCAGCTCTTCTAGACTTTCCAAATTTTATCGGACTGAATGGATCAAATTCTGATAGTGAAACGAGTCATTTTGTAGGCGTTGTGATGCTCAAAAATTCACAGTATTACAGCCGCTCCTTTGATCACTAGTCACAGCCTAGCACACTTTCTGGGGGCTTGAGTTAACAGCGGTAAAGAGGGTGCTGCTTTTAAATGTCATCAAGTCAAGACAAGCGCATCATCAGTTAAAGACATACCTTCAAGTAGGTAGCTATTGTAATGGAGATGTAAATCCCTGCCGTGCCGAGCTGACGCACCAAGTCAAACCGAGTCAGGCCAAGCCAGCACATGTGTATGGAAAAATCCCCACGGTTAGCATCCACTCTTGGTGATTGTGGCCCCTTGGTCTTGTTCTGTACATCGTGCCCCTGTAGCTATATTCAACAGATTAAAATAACACACAGTACTTAGATAAGCTCTTTTCTGTCATCTCCAAATCACAAACCATACCATGATTTCCAGTATGTACCTTAAATATTGAGTCAATCTCTGCATAATTTTCAGTTTGCACAATTTATTTGCAGTGTCTGTTAGCTTCCTGCCACCAAACTCTCACACTGTATTATCGGCTCTAGCCATCCTTTGTCTGCACTGATGGCTTGTCAGATTAAATTGTAGAACCTTAACAACTCGTGCCCAAAAGGCTTTATGATCTGCATTTCAGTTTGCACCCATAAAGACAGAGTGACAAAAGACATTCGTATTTGTCAATGGAAAGGGATTGCCACAGTCTGGGTGCTAGACAAAGAGCTCTTATTTTAAACTCCTTAAGAATGAATGTATGTTGGTGGTGAGAAGTAAGGAGGGTAGCGGTTGATTTACACTTTTACATTTAGAAGTACTGATAAAGAATATGATTGGTGCTTTTCTATATTTTTCAACCAATCTCTTGCAGAGCCAAACCAACAATGAACTGATCCTACTTACAAGTACTGTGTGTACATCCAAAGCCTCATATATTGTATTCCTCTATGTCGTAGGCCTCTGTCCAAAAAACTATAATAACTACATGTCATTGAGCCACACCGCTGCACTGGATGTCATGTTCCTTCATCACAAAGAGTATTATACTACTTACAATACTTGTAAGTAGGATCAATTCATTGTTGGTTTGGCTCTGCACATGAGATTTTTTTGAAAATACGAAAAATGTAGAAAAACGCCAGCCGTATCCTTTAAAGCATAAGCAATTACTTTATTATAATACTGTCCAGTACAGTGAGGAGTAGTTGATTTTGAAGTATTATGTGTAACAATGTCTGTGTATGTGCAATGACCAGTTCCCAAAAATCCACTCATCTGCCTCTCGCACTCCAAACCTTCGCTGTGTCCTTGGCCTTCTCTGTTACAAAATCATTTGGACTAACAGCATAACTTCTCTATATCTTTTTCATCATCCTCATGAGCTACTGTAAACACTTGCCAGATATGCCAGCATGGCGTGCCAAGGTTACCATGGTAACAGTGCTTAGCCCTTGCTCTGCCTGTGATGTGCCAAATCTCTGCCAACTAGTATACCCCAGGCGAGCACTTCCCTTTAAAAAACCCATAACACAAAACACCACTTGTTTCCAAATAATCCTTAAATGATGATTCAACATGGGAGCTTGGCATCACCTCTTCAGATTCCATTTATATGAATTAAAAGGGCCTGTTACAGTGCATTTGGGAGCCTGTCTGGGTAGTTTGTGATCTTATAAGGCGTGTGTAAATCAAGATATGAATATAGCGCACCACCAACAGCATTTGGTGAGCACACCCTCAAGCTTGTTAAAATGGTGAAGAAACCATATCCAATTCACGACAGATTCTGCCCCCTTTCTCAGGGCAACAGTGACCGCCACAAGTGCAATATTTTCATTTTAACAAACTGTCGGGGCAGATCATGTCACAATGTTTTGCTTGCATAACACAATGTCATCTGGTGACATTAAAAAGGGGTCTTTTTGGAGGCTCGGCAGCATTACTCAGCTGAGAGTGGGTAGTTAATTGTCAGGGAGCTGCCTGTGTGTTTTTGCTGAGGCACAATGTAGTGTAATAAGATGACACATGCTGTTCCCTTATAATCTCACTTTTAACAAACAAAGGCAAAAGAGCAGTTGGAAGAGACTTGGAGGGAGAAATCTTAAAGGAGTGAGAATGGAGATACTGGAAAGAGGTGAATCCTCAAGAAAAAGAAAAAAAACGTACGTGTGGCTTCATTTGTTTGTGCTATGTGCATAAATAACAGTAGGGAGTGACAGGAGCAGTCACAGCATTGTGATTTAATATGTGTGGTTTCCAAAAATGGCACAGAGAGGAAAGACAGAAGAGATTCTTGACAGGATGTAATAAACTTCTGGCTGGATAGACAGTTTACACATTTGTTTATTCCAGTGTGCCTTTGCATTTGTCTTGGATTGTTTGAACCATGCACAGACTGACACAGTGTGGGCTCATAGTGGAAAATGTGTAACAACGTGGTCACCTGATTTCTGTGTGTGGATTTGTGTGTTCCTCTCAGAGAGGAGCTGGAGTAGCCTGTGTTTTATCTCAGCGGGGCTTTACAGGGTGAAAGATGGCAGCAGGTTGAACCTTCATCCATTATAGATGGCGCAGCAATGATTTATATAAAAGACACTATCAGCACATAACAGAAGGCTTACGTTCTAGCGTCAGACATTTAACCCCGTCATTTGTTCATCTATACCTACCTAAACCATCTGTTACCATGACAACATACAATACGCTCAGTGTCACTTCCTTTCTCAAACTCTTGGTAAATCAATCAATATAGAAAGTGTGCGTGCTGTCTATGCTGAATGGAAAGACATCTCCCCCAGGGGAATTTAGAGCAGGAGTGCTCACCTCTACATGTCTTACCGCTCCAGCTGTGCTTAATGAATTCTGTAGTGATTACACCCGCAGCTATTTCGGGAATGGTTTAAAAGATATCAGTCTTGACCCACATAAGGTGAGCACAATGTGTACTCAGGGGATTTTGTGAGTCTGCGTCTTATAGCGTGTATGTGTGACTGCGCTATCGTCAGGTATGACGCTCGAGGGTCCTTGGGTTGTCAATCCTCAGAAAGGTCATTGTGGGTTGAAAATCAATAACCATAATATAGCGTCATCATGCGCATTTTTTCAATATTGAGCAGGACTGTTCTCTGTTTGTTGTTGTATTTTCAGCATTCAAGGGATGGCACGCTGATCTTCATGGATTTTGATAAGCAATCCTCTGCAGTAATCGGTCAGCATCAGTTTTCTGGTCGTAGCGCTTGATAGCACTCTGAATTACCTGACTACTTGTCTGTTTTATTCTTATTCTTCCATTACAGTTAATTCAAGTCACTACAGATCTAATTATATCTAAACCATATTGGTGGGCAGAGTGAAAGATAAAATCATGCTGTGAAAAGAGAGACGAGAAAGGTGCAGATAAAAAGTAACTAAAAGACACATAATAGGAGAGAAGCAGGGAGCGTGTGGCTAAGATGGACACATGGGATTTTCCCAGCCTCAGAGTAATATTTTTTGCTATTTCTGTGCAAGGACAAAGATGCAGGGAGACGGTGAGCCAGGGAGAATGAGGGAGAGGCAGAGGGTTAGAGAAAATGTGTGCCAGTTTTTTTTTCTGAAGCGTGCGTTTCTTCTTCCTGCTCCTGTGGTGCTGTGTGAGCGTGTGTGTGTATGTTGTTCAGTTTGAGGGTCACCCAGTAAGAGACTGCAGCGCAGCTCTTAGTCATCCTCACACTTTGCTCCCTTTTTTACCTGACTGTCCATCTGTCTACATGTTAACCACAATAAACAGATTCCCTGCTGTAAACAAATTAAAATATGCAAATGTGTAACTATACGTAAGGTTACAGTAAACACTGAGATGATAGTGTGCAGAAATTTTAATGAGTGCATCATGCTGCTCAAATACAGCTTTTTTTCATTTGTCTTGTTGGTTGTAGGATTGAAGTATAATTGGCTGACTATATCTACTTGTATGGAAAGTAAGCATGTTTTTTTAATATATATATATATATATATATATATATATATGACAAAAAAAACATCAAACAGATATGCTTTAATGTCACATAACTGCAAGCTGATGATGCAGTGTAATAATATCTAAGACTCAGTAATACTTCCAGATAAGACTCTAGACAGACATTAAAGGGATGAAACACACCTACAGTAAAGAACTTTCTCTGTCTCTCTCTCTGTCACACACACACACACACACACACACACACACACACATAATATGTATTATATCAAATGTCTATATTTCTGACCAGCTATTAATGGTGAACTACTAGTTAGTATGAACTCTCTTACACATGTTCTTACTGTTAAATACCTCCCGTCTTAAAATTACTGCAGACGCAGCCTCTTTTGAACACACAGTACGTGCACACACACACACACAAACCTCTATTCCTCTTTCATTGTATGTTTTTCTCATATACATGCTTACAAATTCGCAGGCGCTGCATCTGCAGTATTCTGACCTTGTGCGCTCTTATGGGGGAAGAGAGGAGATGTGAGGAGAGGAGAGGAGAAGAGAGGAGAGGAGAGGAGGATAGGAGACGGAGGCTGTCAAGTCCAAGTCTCTAATTGAAGGTGTCATGGTTGTATCTCTTCCTCGTCTTTCCCAGCCTCCCTGCACCGCTCAGGGCAAATATAGCAACAGGCAGCACAGGGGAGAATCAGTGCTTTGCTACCAGGTTTTTTTTGGCATCTGTACGGTAGAATGGAAGGAATTTTATCCTTTGAAATGCATTTATGGTCTCAGGGGTCCTACTAATGAAATCCCCTGAAGGTTGTGTCTTGGAGTCTGTGCTGTTTGTTTGTGTGTCCATGCAATATTGAGATTTGAGTCTTTTGCTCTTAAGTCTTTTATGTAAATGTGCAACTCACATTACAAATAGAGAAACTAAATTGTGAATGAAAGTCAAAATTTTACCCGGTTAAACCAAATTACAGTCAAGTCTATCAATTACTCACTCACAGCTTAATAACTAAATTAATTAAACCATTATGAAAACTGTTCTGTCCTTAAGTGTAAGAAGGATATGTGTGTGGGTTTGAGTGGGTTGCATCAATTTCCCAACTGTTGTAATATTTGAAAGCCTGCACTGTAGCAAAAAGCCCTGTGGACTTGATGACAATGACTATGAAATCACTGTGGCCAACAAAACTTGTCCATTATTTAAATTAAAGATATAACTAATGATTAATTTAGCCAAAACTCATTTTGAATACATTCAGGCTTTTACTAAAGCAGTTCCCTCCACTTATCAGTGATGTCACTATATTTTTATCACTCTCTTCGTGATGAATTTGCAAAACGGTAAAGTGACTGCCCAACAAATCTCTCTGCTAGTTCAGTATTCAAGCCAGAGGGAGGAAATGCTAATGCTGAGGAGTGCTCAGTTGTTATATATCTCCATAGATCATGAGGACAGTTGCAGTGCTTCCTTTATGGTTGAAGGAGCTTAGTTTAATGCTATACGCCTAGCTGAGTCGACCTTTGTTCTGATATGATGCCAAAGGTTGCAAAAAGTAATCTGAGTTGATCCGAGAGTGAATCAGCCTTTTATTTAGCCTATCCATTCATTGATCTGGAATCAGTTGTTCTGTGTGCAAGGTGTTAAATTAAGTACTAGAGAGGGATCTCGGTATTGAAATAAGCCTATATTTTGGCTGCCGGCTCAGGAAACAACAATCCTACCAATGAAAGTATGAGTGGTGCTGTCATACACTTCTATATTCTAACAACACATAGTTGAGTACAAAAACAAAGACTGAACACACGCCATAATACTCTTATATCTTGAATTTGGAACACAGCCTTTCTGGAGGAGGTAATTAATTTGTTTCTGACCAGTACATTAACTTTTGCCATACTGGTCAGTACAAGGAAATGTCAAAAACTTGAGCCAAAAGATGGATTACAAGACACACATCTAACTGAAGAAAAATCATCAGGTACAGGAATTACAGGATTAAAGAAAAATTTGCCAAAACATCCTCAAATGTAAATGACAAACTTGTTTAATGGCAAAATTATGGAAAAGAAAAGACATTCAGTCATACTGTATATATGGTTTAAACAAATGATTTTCATTATTGAATACAATTATTTTCTTGATTAACTGATTTATTATTTGGCCTAATGAATGAAAAAATATCCATCACAATTTCCTGAAGCCTATATTAACATTTAAATTTCTTCATTAGTCCAACTAAACAGATCAAAACCTAAATATGTTCAGTTAACGATTTAATTTTCACAACTGTTGTGGATTAATTTTCTGTCAATCAAGTAATCAATTAGTTAACTTATCATATCTTATATAATTTAGTGTTCATTCTGGGCATTTCAGTATGTATTTGTTTTGCGTGTATGTGTGTTCTTCCAGATGTATGTGCATGAGTGTTTGAGTATTATGAGTATTCTGCAGTAGCTGTTGCTGCTGCAGGAGGACCAACATGACTCCCTGCGGATCAGGAATAGTAAGCCATACATCAACCACACCCCACATGACAACAGTACTGCACACACCTACTCACATACCCATATGCACACACACAATCTATATAGTGAGAGAATGCTATGTCTTTAATAATACACTCGCAGTCTGTTTCCACTTAGTGCATATTACAATAGCACATTATGACTGCAACGCCTTTTCAGACTCTAATTCAAACTGAATGTCAGACAGACATGGTAGCCTTGACAAGTCATTTCAGACAGCGCTGTCAACAGCTCTCTGATTCCAGCCGGCTGCATGGACAGAGCAGATCCCACTGGAACAGTGTTGCAGTGGAAGCTATTGAGTGAGAAATTAGGCCCCATCTGTAAGAGCAGCTCTTCACGAGAAGCCAGAGAGGGCTGGTAAGACACACAGTGGTAGAGAAAGGAGTGAGAGAGGTGGGCGTAATTGTATCTGAAAGTGAGGCTAACCACGAATGTATTCAGCGGTCTTGCATAATCACCCCACTGTGGAGAGCAGTTAAAATAAAGAGAAGGGTCCGAGGCTCAAAACCACTTGTCCTAAAAGCTCTAAAAGCTTTTATTGTCTCTTTTTTTTGGTCAAAAACACATGTTTGGTTCATATACAACTTACTTGTGTGATTACCTGGTAAGAAGTTTTTGCTAAGGGACCAAAGAACAAGTTGTACCCACACACAACTATCTATACATATGTGCCAAACTTCGAGTGCCATATGTTCTGATGAGGGCCTCATGAACTGCAACGTTGAGCTGAAATTTCTACTGGGATTAAAAGAATGATCTGCGTTTATTATGTCTTGAAAGCTACATTCAAATACACTCATCTACACTTTTATTAAACTTGTTTGTTGCAATGGCTACTGTACTCCAGTCTTCATTGTTACATTTATAGATACACTCCTGACACGACCATGACCAAAGATGTAGAGTAGATATAGATTTTATTTTACTGCTAGGTTCATATTTTAGCATTTCCTGAACTGATGTGCTTCCTTTGTAAGCCATGCTTTGTGGTAGTAGTCTTTATTGACTTCATAAGGTTAAAAGAGTAGTATGTCCCTTTAAAGAGTGAAACCAAAAGGCAAAATTTATGAGCTTATATTAAATGTGGGTATTCACATATCATCAAATCATTCATTCAACCTGTGTGACAAGATAAAAGGGGTAAAGCTATAGTGTGCCTTGGTAATTTGTTTCAGAGGAGAGGGAGGCTATAGGTTTAAATCAAGTTTAAATGGCAACCTTGTGCCTTTCCAGTTTCACTGACATATAGTCCTGTCTGCTCAGTAGAAGGTCATGACTTATTTAGTGCACATGAGAGCATGAGTGCTGACCAGATATAGGAGCAGGTATAAATTTCTCCTTCTGATCTCCTGTCTTTTTTTCTTTTCGAACTTCAGAAACATATCATCAATCACTCATGTAAGCTAACAGTTGTTGTGATCATCAAGAGTAGCGTGTGTAAATTATGTCTGGTCCATAACACCCAACAAAAGGGGTTTGAACAGTCTGACCGAGCTACCCACAACCTGGCGACCCTGCTGTCTCTTAAGACTCTCTCAGCCGCAGAGCTGAAAAAGTCAGATCGTTGTCATTGAAAATGAACAGATTAAAGTCAAAGATGAAAGTGTTGAGATAAGAAAAAAAAAGAATAAGACCGCACAGGGTAACGTGGGAGGTAGCAGGTGCTAATTGAAACCATCTTGCAGAAAACACAGAATGCCATTTCGCCACAGCTGTTGCCTTTCGGTTTTTCTTTCTCTTATTCAGCTCCAAATGGTATGAGCCACGCTCTCGTCAGGCTGACTAATCGCTCTGCACAGGCTTGGATGCAGGCGTGTGTGGATTAACTAGGCCAATTAGCCAAGCACAGAAATGCCTAGTGATGAGAAGAGTCATGCTCCCTTTCCTCAGACGAGTGCCATTAATCAGCAATAAAGAGGCTGAAGCAACACTACAGTGTACTGAATGCTTTACTACTCACAGTGGCCAGATTTTCTGGCTCAAGCCTCTTGACCTCAATACAGCATGACTGTGTTTCTCTGGGGCTCTGCAGTATTCGTGCTACAAAAAAAATACACTTCTGGAAGGCTTAAGAAGGGGACAGAGAATGAGAGGTTGTGCCAGTGAGTGTCTGTTTTCAACTCTGCATCTTTAAGGAGTCTGTTTCTGCATGTGTAAGTGTCCATCTGTGATTTTTCTCCCAGCATCTGCACATCTGTGTATCGGGATGAGGGCGTGTGTATGTGTGTCTGTGTGTGTCTGTGTGTGTGTGTGTGTGTGTGTGTGTGTGTGTGTGTGTGTGTGTGAGAGAGAGAGAGAGACAGAAAGAGAGAGAGGGAGAGAGTTTGGTGGCAGAAGACAGGCCTCTTGGTGAGAGTTGTTTAGTCAGCTCTTGCAATAAACTGGCCCCAGCTGACCCTGGATCAGCTCATCAGCTCTGGGAAAGAAGATGGAAGTGTGTAACTCCTTTGTTCTTATGTGTTTGTTTGCTGACTCACAAGTTTTCTCCTCATTATTATTAAACTGCTGTCTTATCCAATTTTATACTATATAATAATAACCTCAGACACCTTATAGAAAATCAGCAGCATCTAAAAGGCCTCTTCTACCCTTAACTCTACTCTGAGCTACCTGTGTATATTTCAGCTGATTTACTGTCATATGAATTGTGTTGTTATTCATGATTTACTACCTGTTTTTCATGCCTGGAAAAGGGCCAGGATGATTCATCTTAATTTAAGCATTGTGTTTGTTCATCTGACTAGCTAGATGTGTGCTAGCTAGATGTGTGAGTCCCCCATCACAGTGTGCAGAAATATGATTCATACTACTACACAAATTCACCGTGATTCATGCAGCTCAACCAAGTCACCGCTGGAAGAAAAGTTGTCAGGTGTAGTTGTTATTAAAGCTGAAGTCTTGTGCCATTTTGCTACTCGCAAAATGTATTTGATTTAGGCGTCATGTTTGTACAACTGACACACAGCAAGATCTGATGAGGTAGTTTCTGATCAGCAGAGGATGTTTGATATTTTTATTTAGAACAGCTACCAGCTGTAATATTCATTTTGAAGATTGGACTGAAATGACTATCAAGCAAGGACGTTTATCTAACCTAAACGATTATTTTAGTTCCACCTGAAGGAAGCTTGTGTATGGAAATGTTTCTATGCTCACACATACACACACACATATGAACAATTAAACAAACAGATTAAGAAACAAATTATAATAAGAATAAACTGTAGTGTATCTTTAGTCTGATTTCCCACTTGCAGAGTTGTTGTTAAAAGTTTCTGAAATGTTGCCAGTGCTTTATGCTCAGCCATGTTAACAGAAATTTTAAAGGCGCTTAAAACATATTTTCTTAGTCAGCTTCTTACTGTGAGTAGTTGGATCCCAAATGAAGACATAATGTTCTTTCAAAGTTTGAACAGTTTTTTCATGATTCTGTTTGTGCTTTTTTTTTTTTATTTTTTTTTTTAATGTCTGTGGTCTTATCATTGGCTTGAAGTGGGCGGGTCTCACTTTTTAAAAGGTGATCACATTCTACCATGCACCAATCAGAATTTAGCAACATTCGAAGGGGCAGCAACCAGTGAGGCAATGAGGTCCTTCCACCAACCTTTAGAAAACAAAGAAACCCAAAAGATCCAAATAACTTGAGTTACTTCAGGTCATTGAATGTTTTTTGTAGTGTTTTGAACAAGAAGTCACTTAGAAAATTGACAATGAAAAGAAAAGAGGCTAGCAAAATAATCTTTTCTAAGTCGGAGTTAGTGGCAGAGATGCTATTGTGGACAAAAGGCAGAGCAAGTGACTATGATGACAGCAGGGCCATTATATTCACTCTGGCAGCTGATCTGCCATACATCAGTTGTAACACCACTGGAAATAAAGATCTCAAAAATACCATAAAAAAAGAAATAATAGCAACCAAAGACAAAATGGCACTGATTGAGCGACACTGCCAATAAGTTGAGGAGAGACCGCATTGTGTGGGAAGAAAATTTAACAACATTTAAATCAAAATGTAATGACAGTTCTTATCTTGCCAGAGCACTTCTCAATCAAACCATATCCATGCAGTCCAGGTGAAGAGCAATAGCTGAACTTTAGAGTTAAACTCTTCATAAATAATATGTTAAGCTTGTTTTCTGGACTGTAAGTTTGATTCTTGCTCATTTAGTCATGAAGATTTAATGTGTTAGAGACAACAACAATAAAAAACATTTCAGATTTTTGCAGAGAAAATTTGCAGCAGTGTGAATTACATGCATCATGACTCGAGTTACATTTCTTAAGCTAATCAGCATGCAGTTGCTATGGGAATAAATGCAAAAATATGATACAGATTGGTAGAAGAGGGGAAAAGTGTCTCTGCTCACTGCTTTAATATGAGAACAAGAAAGAAGTAAGAGAGGCAAGAGAAAGGTCAAGAGCAAACATTAAGCCCGCACATTTGAGTAGCAGCTGTACCAACCTGCTTAGCTGCCATATTGTGTCAGTTGAATATCAGCAGCTGGTATTATAGCCCTTCAGCAGCATGAAGACTGTAGCTTCAGGTAACCTGCGACCAGTAATGAAGAATGGAGCCAAGTGATTGTACCTTACATAATCTATATCGTTATATAACATTTGTAGATATGTTTACTCACTGAGTAGTGTTGCTGCAAGTGTGGCCTTAGACCATATTGCATCAGAACTGTGTTAATGAAAGCCATTTTTATGTTTACAGTTTTCTTCACCACAAAAGTGAGATCACGGAAGTTCAGTGTTTTATGCAGAACATTTAATTTTGGTCTCTCTTTGAATTTGAGAAACACTTTGTGAGCTTGGAGAGACAATTCAGAGATGAGAGAAAGAGAGAGGGTGGAGAAAAATAGACCTGTGTGAGAATTTATGGAAAGTGACTGTGAACGAGGAAAGAAAGAAGTGTTATTTATGTTTTAAAATGTCCTGAGACAAATTTAGCCTTGACTTCACTGGTCACAAACAAATTAGTCGAGGACATTCAGTGCTGCAGGAGTGGAAGATGGTCTGATGTTGATGTGTGGTATTAGCCAGTCCCCAGGCACTTGGACTTGGACTTGGCCGTGACCTTTGCTTTTTGCCTGACTGGCTTCTGCCTCAGACTGTACACATAGAAGCCAGAGACATAGTAAAGAAAGCAATTACCTCAGGCGGCTGAGCATTTATGCATATTCGGGTTTGTGCTCTTTTCTTTATTTTACACGCGTGTTTGCATGCATACTTGTTCACTCCTGAACCTGATCGCCCGTCTAACGTACCGTCTAATTTGGTTCCATGTGCATGCAGCAGTGTCAGCCTGAGAGCTTCTGTATGGACCACAGCTAGTCAGACTCATTACATTACTACCACCGTGACACCTGATACACAGACACAGGGGGCTCTGAGCCAGACCACTGCAGGTGATACATCATTGTCTGGACACATGTGTGTGTGTGTGTGTGTGTGTGTGTGTGTGTGTGTGTGTTTATAAGTGTGTATGAGTGTGCGTCTGAGTAACTGAGAAGATGAGGAGACAAGAGAACTAGACTGTCAGTGTATACTGTATGTGCACATGGTGGTGTGTGCACTTCTGTGTTTGTATGTCTGTGTGTGCAAATGTAACGTCTTCTGTGTGCAAATACATGACAGAAATGGTGTGGAACCATAAGCATAAACGTGTACTCGCATATTTGTGTGTGTGTGTGTGTACGCCTGTTTTCAGAGTCATATTTAATTCATGAGGCAGTATCACTATATCCCCTGTGTGACTCAGAGATGTCTGCCAGCCAACCACTCCCACCTGTAGTTTGGAATAATTGATCCAGTCCCCTTGTGGCTGTTTCTTAATACAAACACTATTAGTGCTGCAAAGAGTGTGTGTGCATTTGTGTGAGTATAAGTTGTATATGTTTGTCTTTGTGCCCTTTGTGTGTGTGTGTGTCTGTGTGCATCATACCTGATAATGCTTGTATTCATGTATATGCCTGAGTGGCTATTTTTTTCTATACTTTGTATGTATTCTAGGGGTGTAAAGATGCTAAAAACCAGGAGTGAGTTGCATCAACTGTTTGTAAATCCACCACTAAGTTGGAGCATTTAAGTCCTTCCTAAGTCCTTTGTAACTACTGTCTAGATTCAAATTTACAAAATCAGGTTGCACTATTAAAACTAAAATGTCCTAGCTAGTAAACACTTTAGTAATGTGTGAATCAGCTAGGAAACCTGTGTAGCGCTGCCCAATAAGAGGCAACAACTATGTAAACCCATGCACCCTCTGCTAAGAGAGATTCATTGCTGCTGATTCGAGACACTCAGGAGATGCATAGCCCACACAATGTGGATGTGTGTTACAGTTTTTACACTCCTTGTCTGTGGTGCTTTAGTGCTTCTGTGATCCAAAAGTGAGAAACACAAACCACAACGTGCCAAAAAAAAAAAGCATGCACCCTGGGGACATCGTCTCTACTGTCTGTGTCTGCTGTTACAAGCTGTCCAGAAATGCATAATCAAACAGAAATAACTGTCATCGCCTGTCAACCTGCAGCGGTGTGTGGGAGGAGACTTGGAGGTGATGCAATCTGACAAGGCCAAATTCACCTTGAACTCAATATGCGCCCCGCCCACCTTTTCTCCACCAATCAAACGGAGTCACGAGGCTCCCATTTTCTCTGCAGCTGTGCGTAAACACACAGCAGTTCAGTAAGTTTGTCGCGATTGTTTTGTTTTTGCTTTGTTAAAAACTTAGACACATCCCTACAGTGCTGAAACTCCCCCGAGGTGTTTTCTTCTCTGTTCTCTGCACTTCCCTACTCCCATGCAGACATTGCATAATTCCTTATGCATGCACATATATAAACAATCAAACATGCATATTCATGCGGCAGGATATTGTGGTGATTGAGATAATTGCTCACAAACAAACAAAATCCTCGGAAAGGTTTGCTAATTTTGTGTGCCCGTACAAGAGACATTTTAGAGAAGAAGAGATGTTTGACTCCTCTGTTCTAATATCATATCTGATTTCTCCCATTCTTCTCTTCTTCTCTTTTTTTTTTGCTTGCTTTGCTTTTTATCCATCAGTGGTCTTTGTTAGCAGCTTTACCATTGCGTTCAAGGTCACACATTCAACTCTGTGTTAACTCTGTGGGTGTGTGAGAGAGTGTTTGCATCCCCTCTGTATGTCTTTGTCCCTTATGTGCCCGTAGTCTACATGATTGAATGTATGTGCTGAAATTGAGTTTCCAGGCCTTTGTTGTAGCTGCAACTCTGTTAATTTCCTCCCTCTGCAGGTAAACGCTTCTTGCCTGTATATATCACACATACTTCATCTCCCAAGGGAGGTGAGAAAAGGACAGAGACTTACAGTATATTGTGTTATAATACTGAAGCAATTTGGTCTACCGTGTTTGTGGTTTGTTGCAGTGAAATGATCTGCCATTATTGGACAGGATTTTTTTCCTGCAGAAAGAATTTGGAGGTGACCCGCCTTGCTTCAAATTCTGCATCATCTTTAACAAAAACTGAAAGACCTATTTCATGAGCAATGTTGCACCACGTGGCAATTAGAAGCTAGCTCATTAGCACTAGCTATTAAAAGTATAACTGAGATGACTAATAAGACGTTAAACACAACAGGTATTGTATAAAGTACAAAGACAATTCAGGTTTATTTATCATTTCAACTGAGAAAAATACAGTTTCTTCAGAAGTGGAGTGTAAAACTGGAATATGTCAGGCGTTGAGACAAAAACATCAAACAGCTCAAGTGTGTGGGTGCATGAAAACCTGGGTGCAGATCCAAAGATGTTCAAGTACAGTGCATAAAGCTTTAAAAAGTGTTAAAGGATAAAATAATATACAGCAAAATATACCCTTAAAATGATTTTTGCGTGCCTACGTGAGTTATTAATTACATTTCGATGACTCACAGATATTATATTTATAAGGAATGTAGGAAGAGTACTGGGATCATCCTCAAAGGATTTCTGTAGCTGATGGAAAGGCCACTTTTGGCAACTGTCACTTCAGTCACTTCAGCTGTGGTCCCTGACGCTGATCTCCACCAGTCTCAATAGAGAGTTGGTGGTTAGGGGTCACAGTCACAAAGATCTGCCACTCACTGCAGTGGCAGAAGTTCAAAGGTCACACTGCTGAAGTCAGAGACCTCAATGAGTATGAATGCATGAATAAAATAATATTAATGCCTTGTTTCTACAACACAGAATAAACATTAATAGAGCTGCAATGATTAGATGATTAATCACTTAGTTGATCGACAGAAAATTAATTGATAATAAATTTGCTTTGAGTCATTTTTTAAGAAAATCTTGGGTTCCAACTTCTTAAATGTGATATTTTCTAGTTTCTTTAGTCCCCTTTGATACTAAACTATATATCTTTACATTTTCAGATATTTTATAGACAAAACAACTAATAGGTTAATTAAGAAAATAGTAGGAGGATTAAGCAGCCATAAAGCAACAGTGCTTAAATAGACAAAATTGCTCCTCTTTGGTTGTAATGCTTTATGTGGTTCTCCAAAAGTGTTATTCACACTGTCTACAGTCTGTATAGAGCCACTAACCATGTCTGCTTTATGAAGAAAGTTGCTTCAAGCACAAATAAAATCATACATCCTGTAACTGTGAATGTCCCAGTTTGAGAGCGGAAGACTAGTGGAAGTGACCAGGACAGTAAACAACCGATGGATACAGTTTCTCTTTGAGTTTGACGTTTGAACTCCATCAAAATTTGATGAGAACTTGACACAAACCATGGAGGCCAGGCTTCTCCGCTGTACTGTATGCGGCGTACAGCGCTTCCATTGGTCCATTGTCCCGTACGGTTCTCTCTATGGTTATCTTTCAGCTTTTTCCACTGCTCTCATTCAGCACTCACACACACGCTTGTGACAGATATAGCGTTTCATTCATCATTCACTGTTCTCACCCATGCACACTTGCCTGAGATATGTCGCTGTGTTTGCATATGGACGTATGTATCAGCGCACCGCCGCCTGTGTATTTATAGCGTCCATTGGCCAGGTGTAGAGGAAATGTCTTCTCTCACCTCTCCAACACAGTGGGGTTAAGTACACACTGTTCCTGGCCAGAATCAAGCCTAAAAATAACCAAGAGAGGATACACACCTCCTCTCCTCTCCTCTCCTCTCCTCTCCTCTCCTCTCCTCTCCTCTCCTCTCCTCTCCTCTCCTCTCCTCTCCTCTCCTCTCCTCTCCTCTGTCGTTTCCCTTGCCTGGAGTGACAGTGAATCTGCTACAGAAAGCCCACAGAGCCATAACAAGTGGGAAACAGAGCATTTTACATGATCATCAGCCTGGTTAGGAGGAAGCTTGTCTCTGTCTTTGTTTATATGAAGTCTACTGTAAGCATAAAGGTAATGGATAACTTGTATTCATAATTTCCACACAATTTGTGTCATCATTTGTCATTTCCCTTTAAACAAGGCTGACTGACTGATCACTTGACTTCAACTCAAGTATATATTGCTTGAAAAAAAAATTCCGTACTAATCCAGCATTTGGCTCCCTTTGAAACATCCATCTCTACAGTCGTAGGAACCTTAAACCCCTGTGGATTTGTTCCGTCCTTTTCCGCCTATTCATCCATCCCCTCACACACGTCCCTCTTTCTCCTGTGGATCTCAGATCAAAGCTGTATGTCTCTTTGTGTTCCGATGCACTCCGGGTGCCCGGATCAATTGAATGTGTCTGGAGGGTATTGAGTTGGTCCGGCGCTGCAGGTGTCCAGCCCTCTCCCTTATCTCAACCACAAGCCTTTCTTCTGGGCAACAGCACGCCATAATTCTATTAACTGTGGCTCAGTAGATTACCAATTTCACCAGATTAGGCAGAGCTAAATCCACACTTAAAAGTGTCAGCGGTGGGGAGATAGGGATGTAGAGGTGTAGAAATGCCACCACACAGCACGGTGAAGGTACACCTAAACAGACAGGCACTCACATGTATCCATGTAGGCATGTACACACATCATAGGGTATAATGTGCTTTCCACCTTCTGCACACGCACTCACAAGAAAGAGTTTGCGTTGTGTAAGCTGCTTTGTAATGCCAAAGCCCCTTATCTCTGTGCTTATGCAATTAAGCTGGCGAAACAAAGCCCACAGTAATTAATCATAATATCCCTGACGATACAGTATGTCAATGTGTCACCTCTGGTCCTGCTGCTTCACACAGCTCTCCTGAAAACTGCACTTCTTAGAAAACAAGAGACTACACTTCTTACTACCGAGTTTCCAAATCAGATCCCTGCGCATGAGTCATACTGAAGATCTATTACTGTAGCATTAAATTCACCAAAAAAAACCCTCTTGATTAAGTATTCCTTCCACCTCCCAGCTCATAGGAGAGTGTGAAGATACTTGTAAGGTGTGTGAGGGGTCTTCACAGCTCACAGCTCCTGATTTGTTGAGTGCATGTAACCTCCCGTAAGCTCCTAGAGTGCCTCTGTGTTTCAGCCACCAGCAGCATATTGGCTCCTACTTTCTTAAAACAGCTTTTAGATTTATGTGTATACCAGTATGTGTGCACATGAAAGTCGACGCCAAGGATTACAGTCCTAGAGAAACACTGCTTCTGTCTCATGTAAGTCAGAGTACAGTAAGCCTGCCTGACAACACAAGCGCGCACACACACACACACACACACACACATACATACACGTACATACATGCACTTCACCTCTGAACTGAAGTCAGTATCAAGTCAGTCTGCTCTGCTCAACTCTGTAGCACCAGCAGACACTCAAACTGGTCTCCAGATCAGTACCAGAGGCAGGGATGGACGAGTGGGTGTGTGGCTGAGGGTGTGAGGAGCGCTGATGGATTGGAGGGAGAGAAAGAACCACAGACGTCATGGCACCCGTGATTCACATATTGTAAGTAGGCAGTGGGGAGGAACAGAGAAACCTGAGAAACCTTCATGCTTTCAGAATGAATCCTGCTGAGTAAAAACTTACAGAACTGCAGCACAGCGGAGTATGTAAACAAATGTTTTCTTAATTCCATTGACAGAAGAGTGGGCACAATGTGGGATGGAAGGATCGAAAGTTTGACTTCGGGGTGAGTTGGAGGTGGATATGGAGTGGGAATGAATGCTGTGAGACAGCGGTTACTATACTCACTAGTCACAGACACAAAATCGGAGTTGTAAAGACTACTTCTGAAAAAATAAAGTCTGATTCCTCCTTTTTTTTCTTCCCTTTCTCAGATTTAACAAGGTTGTGTGGTCTGTTTTTGGTGCTGGGCTCACCACTAGGACTGCAGTTCCAATCCCAGCACTGAATCCGCTTATCAAATCTGAAGCTTTTTGAATCTAATAAGGTTTCACTTCCTACTTTTAAAGTAATATAAATAGCAAAAGTTCAGAGAATCAGTTTAATCTTTTTTTAGCTGATGAAGCACAAACTGTTTTGGGTTTCAGTGCAGAAGATATGAAATGTTGATTATCTGACACGCTGAAATAACAGCTTCTTACACTAACTTGATCCAAATACTGTAGGACCTGACTCAGAACTATGTTAATGGGCTCATCAACCATGTTACTAAATTGATGACTTAAGATATTGATATAATATGCATAAAGGTTTTCTGAAACTGATGTGAAACAGTCAGCTGATTGTTTTACTAAAAGCTGAGTCGCCACTCACTGTCTTGTTAATCACCAAAACACAATTTACTCACAGTAGCAGAGTGGTGTTGGGAGTGATGCCTCTCTCTCTAACCAGTGATCTTTGGCAGAGTGCAGAGAGAGCAGCTGTTATAATCTGCCGCCGGTGATGTTTGTCATTTCAACCGGCGAAATCTGCTAAAAATGCAAAGCCTGCTAACATCACCTGTATATTCTACATTTCTCTTTGCTCATTTAAAGAATGAGAAGACATAAAAATGTCGGACTTTAGTGAAAATGGATATTATGCTAACTGAGAACTAGATCCTAAATGGAACTTGTCTCCTTATTCCGTGTAAGGTTTTGCTATGAAATAAATGTTTGAAATCTCACTGTTTTTTTTTTTTTTAGCACTGTACATTATGAAAATGACAAATGGTGCAGATGACAACTTCAGAGCGCGGATAAATCGCTGTGGGATACTATTTTGTTGAGCTTTTTTATCCCCCACCCTCCCTCTCTCCTGCTCTGCCTCGTTTCCTCTTTATTACTGAAAGAGATGAATTTGTACTGTACACTGCCACTGGCTCAGCACTACACCACTGCCAAGGGAATATCCAACTCTGACACACATACACACAGAAATGCTGTAGTGAGTATTAGGGTTGGATTAGGATTATGATGATGGAAACAATCATTACGTTGAAAATACTGAAAATGATGATGATGATGATACAAACCTTTATTAATGGGGATATCTATCTATCGATCTATCTATCTATCTATCTATCTATCTATCTATCTATCTATCTATCTATCTAATTAAGCATCATGATGCAGTACAGTCTTTCTCATGGACAGTTAAAAACCCCTGCTGTTTTTTGGACTTCTCAGTAAACTCATTCCACTTGTTTAACCAATGCCTGTCAGATTGTCTGGCAACTGTGACTTGGCTGGCAGAGTCAAAGACAAAACCACAAAAAAATGATGGTGGGAGAGCACAAAAGTGCACATGAACAAGCCGGCATCTCAACAATGAGCAAAGCAGACAGATTGTGTGAGAACGTGAAAGAAGAAAGAATGAGGAATTTCAAATAATAGCAGGGAAAAATACAGTTGGGTTCGCAGAGTGAGACTCAGAGAGGGAGTCAGCTTGTGTTCTTTCTGTCACAGATGTCCGTTCGCGCTTTCTTGCTTCTCCCTCCAAATCTGCTGCAGCATCCAAATGTAAATGCCACTTTCCCCGACGTGAGAGCAGCGTCAGGTGTCACGTCAGCCATTTCAAGCCGAGTGACACTTTTGTAGAGGCGGACCCCATTTCAGTGGGAGACAATGATGCAATGTGGGCATGAGTGTAGGGGCACATACATACATGTAAGTGTGTCTGTTTGGTCTGTATTTGTTTGTGTGTCTGTACGAGAGAAGCTTCTCAAACTCACTTTGAGGTTGACTGATGAAAATAAGAATGCATATTTTCTAGCCTACTGTCTCTTTCTTTCTGTTTCTGCCTCTATCTCTCAGAAAAAAAGGACATCTTACTTTCTATGCATGTGTCAGTATATGTTTTTAGTTTTTCCCTTAAGAGGTGGATTTGGTGGTTGAATACACTTTATGTGCATATAAGAACAAGACAGATTGCTCACAAAGTTGTGTCATAAATTGTTACTGTAAAACTCTTTTCTCTCTCTTTCTTCTTTTAGTGTGCTGTTTTGTGGTTCATAAACGGTGCCATGAATTTGTCAGCTTCTCCTGTCCTGGAGCCGACAAGGGTCCTGACACAGACGTAAGTTTTAAATACTTTATGCACAGCTTCTTTTTCTTGCTTTCTTCCATTCTGCTTTTTTCCCCTAAATATCCAGATACCCGAATGCATCGGTTTGCACAAAAAGACGCGCAGTAACAATTATTATAAAGTAATGTGATATACATATGATATATTACAAGGCACTACATCATGCAGGGAAAAAAAACATAAAAGGGCAAAAAGTACTGTAATAACCTATGCTACAGCAGTTATATGTAGCATTACGTGCAGTTTCACTGTAAGAGCGTAACATGTTTAGCACATGATCCCGTGAACCACTGGCTTCCCACTCCGTGAGCTCTGCCAGCTGTATTTGATGGACTCAATGCTCTATAGTGGTGGGTGGGTGGTTTGTCTTCACACCACTTGTGGCCCTCTCAAGATGGATACATTTCACTACTAATCAAACATTTCATTTTTTTTTCATTCCACGCACATAAAAACATACTGAAAAAAGCATATTTTTCTACCTCACTGTACTGTCCTTGGAGATAAACCCACAGATTCAGTAGTCATAGAAAGAAGAAAACTTTTTTCCTTCTTATGTCAGTCCCTCCAGGATTTTGCTGGGTTTTGATTTGATTTTGTGATTATTGTGGCCAAAAATGCTTAATTTTGCAACAGATCTTCTCAAAAATGGCAATGACAATGTTTTATGTGCTCTATTTTCTGAGCATGAGATTTATCGTAGAAAAGTGACTGTCCATTGAAGACTTCTGCTTGTATGTTAAAAGGAGTAAAACAGTTTCCCTCCATTGAAGTCCAAAACGTTGAAAATTGTTTTGCACAGCCTTGGTAGCTATTTTAGTTGGCAGATTTGTCCATTTTCAACCCCAATCATTGCTGAATACATAGCATGTGCTGCAATGATGTAAGTTACCACAACACGAAATGCAACAATTGGTCCAAATCACAGAAGGTCTGTTGATTTGGCCGTTTGATGAAGAAAAGTTGTGGTAATGTAGCGAAATCGCAAGCTCTCACAAATATTGAGGAGGATTCTTGAATTTTCATTAATTATTGCTATCGCAAAATCACAATTTCCTGTAGGGACTGTTATGTTGTACCCAGTGTGGCTGACAAACCCTAACCTTAGTCCTCTATGTTTAAATGTTTAAATTTCTCCTGTGTGCATTATTTTTATGAGACAGATCTTACAGGCTGCACAGTTATTAAGTGTGGTTGTCCTCTCTCTGTTTTTAAGCTTTAAGTTGGCAGTGAAATTGCCTCATGTATACCAGTGTATAAATAATATATCATGAGACGGAGTATTGCAATATATCACCATATTGATTTTCATATCATCATCCACATATCTGCAGTCTATTTCATATGAAGCACTTATCTGTTGCTGTATCTGTGCTGCTGCTGTAACTGCTTGCATCAACACATCAGGTGTGATAACATTGTACCTCATTAGCCTCTCTTTCCCCCGAGCCCAGGGTGGTGGTGTTTTGTCAGTGTTAGAGTCTGACCTGCATGGTACCTCTGGGTACAGTATCTCTGTTTGGAGCGCATGATTGACCTCAGTCTCCTCTTCCCTCTGGCCAGGAACGGGATCCGTCCTTAGTTAGATAAGAGGTGGAGGTCAAGCAGAGCCACAGCATGCACTGCTGTCTGTGTAGTTACATGCAACAAGCTTCCACAAGGCATATGAACACATACAGTTTGTGTACAAATACAGAGGATAAGGCAGTATACTGACCCAGAAGCGGTACTTTCAGCAACTGAAAACACAAAGAGACAATCAGACACTGGTGTTCTCACTCTTCAGCTTCACCAAACCGAAAGATGTGCTAATGAATGTTCCCTTTCTAAGCACAGACACACAACCTCACCAACGTTCTCTCAAAATCAAAATCTCTGCTTTTAATGACTCCGTTGTCGTAAACACTTGATTAACTGCAATGACGATACTCTGTTTGTTCAGCAGCTCCCCAGTGTGATTTTCAAGTTCTATTCATTAGATCATTGCAGGTACTTAAAATGTTTTAAAAAGATAGAAAGTCAATGCAGTTTAGTGAAGCTGAGGGAAGAGTGCACTTTTGTTTTTCGCCTGGTGTATCGAGGCAATCACTCTGTATTGGTTCCCTTCTCCATCTTGCTTTCTTTTTAAGATTCATTAGTCTTGTCTGTTGTCTTCCAAGACCCTTTGTTCATTTTCTGCATCACTCCTGGGCTACCTTTATTTCCATTCAACCATGAAACTCCTCTTTTCTACAGTATGCTGGTGTCTTTCTATCTTCCTGTCTAACTATTTTTCTTTTTTCTAAAACTCTCTCTCCTTTACATACACACACACACACACACACACACACACACACCTGCCTTGCTAGTTTCAAGTGCCCATTGCAAATTTTGTTGGCCTGTGTTGTGCCTCTTATCTACTGACTGGCTTTGGCACAGAGTGAATAGGGAGCCCTTAGGGGACGGACCTCTTTGAATTCCAAATGATGATGCAGAACTAGCTCATACACAAAGCTCTTTTTTTAAAAAAACAAAAAAACAAAGCACTTGTTTCCTTTAATCCTGTCAGTTTTCACAATTTTCTCAATTAGAACAATTTCCAAACAGCAATGTTTAGTATGAAACAGTCAACTTGCCTGTGATGCCACCATACATAATAAAATCATCCATGTGTCCCCAGTAGATCAGATGTGCGCGTGCTAACTGTATAGCATATACAGCACAACACATGTAGATTAATTGTCAGAAAACTTCATTATAGTATCTCTTATTGTCAATAAATTCCCAAAAAAGACCAAAACTAAAAAAGTATTCTTCTGTGTTAAAAATATTCTAACTTGTGTAACCTCTCTGTGGTATTCTTTGACCAAAGCCCATTCGTTCCATGGAAGATGTAAATCTTTAAAAACAGATAACAAATATATGTTTTCATTTAAATAAAAGACTTCCTAAAACAGCTCTTTATAGAAAACTTCACTCAAACAACAAGATGTAGTACATTCGTTATGGACTATTTTGAGCTGCGGAATGATACACATTTGGTGCATGTAAGTATTTACAGCAGCAGAACAGTGTATATGGTGCCCAGGTTCATTGTAATGAAACATCATTTTTGGACAACAATGAAGCTCTCAAGCACATATCAGGCTTTGACTACATAGGAAATACTTGTCCATAGGATCAATTCACTGTTGGTTTTGGGCTTTTCTTGTTTGTTGACAATAAGAAAAATAGAGAATATCACCAAACCTGTGCTTTAAATGACACATGAAATTAGTTTGTTAAAAATTTACCCATCATAATGAAAAGCAGAACTTTAGTGGACAATAGGAGATAGCATGAAAACAAAATATTTGTATAAGTTGTTCCATACATAAATCTAGCTACGTTGTACAATATATCCTCCATGATTGATTAATATGGTTTTATATTTTAAATGTACAACTCCTGATGCTGCAGGAATTTAAAAATCTTGCATTTCTTAAAGGTCAGTCCTCTAATGTTGAGTAATGGTAGTTGAGAGCAAACAATCCACCAAAATCCTCCACCAGAGGTCTATACATTACTTCACATGCACCAGTGAAGTAACGTATAGATGTGCCCCTGCTAAGGAGTGAAACTTTAGCTCTGCTTTCTGTCTGGAGTGAGTGACAATGACTCACCAACACTTACCCATCCATCCCTCCCTCTCACCATCGCTCCATCTACACTCCTCCATCTTTGCCCCTCAGCTTCTGAATCAGTGTGGTGTCATGACTCTCTGAATCTGGCTTTGGGCTTGGATACACGCACACTGTCACTTTCTCTTTTACTCACAAACACACACCCTCTGTCCTTTTGCACTGTGGGTTGTGAGTGACCCCTGTGCCAGCTTCGATGCGTGAATGGCGTCATCTGTCCGGCAGATGCTTTGATCCACTCACACAACGTCATGGAGAAGAGAGAGAGTTGTTCACATTAGCATTTGAGTGAAAAGTGTTCTCTCTCTCTCTCTGTTTTTCATTCACCACATTGTGAAGCGTAGGTGGTAAATAGTGCTGTATTATCAGTCAAGGATCACTCTGGAACCAGTGAATGAAGGTGACTCATCCATAGAGAAACAATATGGGTTTCACAACCAGATTTCATGCACATAATAGGTCCGGATCTTTGACTAGATCAAGGCCTTTCTCAAACCTTTTTTTTTTTCCTTTTTGTAATATTACTTCATTTCAGTGACAGATCTGGTCAGTGTGACTGGGGAGATTATGCTTTATATGGGTATATTGCTGTCACTCTCTTTGGCAAATCCTCTTTCCAACCATCTGTCTTTTGCCCTGTTCATTAACAACACTGCTGCAGAGTGTTGCATGTGTTTCATGTATTTTAGAGGGGCCTTTTTTTCCTCCATCCTGCCCCATGTGTTTGATATATCACGTGTCTTTCCCTTACAGGACATTTTAATACATTTTTTTAGATTTATTGTGTACCAATCTGAATAGAAAATATCTGTTTCAGGGCAAATATTAAGCCAAGATACATATTAGTTACATATTACATAAAGTCTCTTCAGTGACAGATTCATCTTATCTACTGTTTGCCTCCTTTATGAAATGAAAAAAGCAGTGAAAGTAAATTTAGAGAATATTTTGCACTTCATAAGGCAGTATGCCAAGCACAACGAAACTGTAACACTATTAAGCATGATCAAATGCAACAGTAAGTAGTAAGAAATATGCAACAATTTGATTGACCACGGCCTTATAGTCCCAGCTAGTCCTCCAAGTAACCAGGAAGGAGCACTGATAAGGGGTTGTGGTGGAGAAGGGAACTTGACATGAATATTTTTTTTAGTTTAGTTTTTGGACTTTTTGAAGACACAACACACTTTCAGATTCATATTGTTGGGAAAGTTTCCCTAAAACACTATTATTCCAAGGAGAAGAGAGTCCTCATCCTTGAAACCTTTTATCTTGTAAAAGTGAAATACTTCCATTAAAGCAGAATGTAAATCCCATTTGTGTAGCTTTTATACAGTCACATACTCATACTCTCTCTTCTCAAGCTCTTGGAAGAAATAAAAATTACTTTCTCTGACAGGTAGCACTTTTTGTCCTTTTGAACTCCTCATCATCTGTGACAGCGGTAATTCTTGACTGCTTGACTAGACTCAGAGGTCAGTCTCTAAACACTTCGCTCATAGAGATTGAGAACAATCTCCCGGGTTTCGTTGTTAAAACTGGACGGAAACGATTAGAGAGTTTAAAAAAAAAAAACTGCATTGCAGAACCAATCCAAAGTATTAAACGTGCTACTGCTTTACAGGCGATTGTTTCTACAGTAAAGCCATTGGAAGATGCTTTGGACTTATTTCCACTTGTCATAAATTTATTTTATCTTTTTTTTTTTTTTTTAATTCTGCGCCAGAAAACACATTAAACACACTTTACTCTAACAGACTTGAAGACACTTATTAGCCTAGCAACATTAATGCTACAAACAACCAATAATGCAACACTCACTGTAGAATATCTGATGTTGTGAACACTTAATTGTGTAGTCCTCAAATATAGGATGACCCCCACTTTTTCAAACAAAAAAGGATATTGTCTTATATGTGAGACAATATGGTATTTTTGCTGAATTTGTGTTGTGAATCGATGCATCTGCAGCAGTTTTTAGAGTAGTTCTCCATGTAGGTTGCAGTCAGGACACCGACTTTAGGTGGAGATATGGAAACTGTCTACCAAAGATGGCAGTTAAACACTTTCTTTAAGCATTACCACTTTTAAACTAACCCTAAACCTTGCATATGGTTAGAAGTGCAGCAATGCTCTCGCATTCTTAATATAATATATATAGCACGTTCTTGTCATTAATTACACCCTTTCATAATTTAACTGAAATCACACTTACAAACTCCTCATCAAGTATAAACTACTATAGCCACCCTCAACCCTGTGTTCCTCATTACACTCGTCATCCGTGTTCAGGCCTGTTGACACTATGACTCTGGCTGAAACCTACACTACTGACTTAATTGGTACGAATGAGTGCTGTCATTAGCAACTGGCTCTTGAGAAAATGAGGACATTGCTGAGAAAAGAGGAAAGGGGATGGAAAGGAAAGTGAGAAGCGAATAGAAAAAAAGACTGAGTTGCTATGTTGTTTATGCAACAAATATAGAATACAGTGAGATTTTGCTCTTAAATGCAATTTTGTTTTTTATTTTACACACATCCTAATTCCGTCCTTTTTGTTGAAAAAAATCATTGTATAACTTTTCTTTCCATTGACAGAGGCCACTAAAAACACTAAAAAAACCTAACCAGCTGAACTATTTCCAGCTCAGTAGTTAACTATCAGCTGTATCCAAATGAGGTCATCTCTAATTTAGCTGCAGTTTGTCAGTTGGATTACCCACAGCTCAGTTTTAAAGTCTCAAGAAACTGTGACAATCCATGTTCGGAAATGACATCAGAAAGAGAGCACATTTTTCCCAAAAACTGAGTTATAAATGCTTGTAGATGAGGTAAAACAGTATGCTGAGGAGAGTGTGTATGTGCATGTTTGCGTGAGTGCCAGCATAATTGTGTATTTGTGCTGATGACTTCAGCTATTTGCCCAGCAACACATATGGCTGAGTGGTGCTGAAAGGACAGGGGCTTATACAGGGGATGGACACACTATCACTAACACCTGTACAGTCTAATGCAATCCAGTGCAACAGCTCTGCAATTAATGCAAATTTTGAGAATTTTGTAATGCTCAGATTTTTGTTGAGGCATTGATTTAGCCAAGGTTTCATAGTTCATAATCATCTTCCACAAAGCAGGTGATTAAATATCATGAGTCACCCACACTACAGACTTTGAAAAGGTGAAAAATTAATGGAAATGGAAAAAATGAGGATCAACATGAGTTTCATATCATAGGGAGTGTAGTTTTCATTAATTGAGACTAATATTTCACAGCTGCTCTTTCTTTGACACCTTTACACTGAATATTAAATTTCTCTTGATGATTAAGTGCACACAGTCACTCACTGTGTGCCTGAAATCCCAGAGGAGCTCATATTGTCGATGTTCCACTTATTTGTGCAGGAAAACAAGATGGCTGGCTGCTTTATTGCCTGGTGCACAGCACCTGTCAACTGTCATCTACCTACCGATAACCTGTAAAGAAAGAGAGAGAGAGCTCTGCAATGAGTCAGATGAAAAGAGTTTGAGTCGTTGAGTGTTTCGGCATCACTTTGACACATTGACAGGTGGTGAGCTGAAACACGGCAAATCCCTTGTTCCTCCTTTCTCCTCGTCCCGCTCTCTGCAGTTATGACAGCTGAGTGCTTCTTTGTTTTTCCTCCTCAAAGGTTACAGCCTCTGTCCTGGTGCATTTCATGGGCATCAGTGGAAGTCTGGGGACATTTTGTTTGGTATACAATGTATTGTATTTATGTAGGAACTCTTTCCCACTGGTGTCTTAGCAAAGTACCTAGGTGGTATTAGTCTCGCCTGGTCCATAGCCTACATTTCAGTGGTGTCTCGCACCATTAGCCTGCAAGTCTCAAGCCATTACCCTCCCAGCAGCTCAGCTGTAACCTGCAGCAACAGCTGGGAGAGCTAACTAACATGCCTGCTACAGCAGCTTACACAATGTCAAATCTCTCCACATGTTAATGCTGAAGTGCACAGAGAGCAGATTACAGCTTAGAGAGTCAAACCTCTCTCACTGTCTCAACATGTGCAGCCCAAGAGCCTGCAGAGATGATGAATTAACTTTGACGTAAATGCCATACAATATGTAAGACAGAGAGGTCAGCTTAAAGGACCAGTGTGTAAGATTTAGTGGCATCTGGTGGAACTTGACAGAAATGGAATATAATTTTCATAAGTATCTTTTAATTAGTTTACAATCCCATAAAATATGAATCGTTGTGTTTTACTTTAGAATGAGCCCTTTATAGGGAACGGGTTCTCTTCGATGGAGCCCACCATGTTTCTACAGTAGCCCAGAACAGACAAACCAGACACTGGCTCTAGAGAGGGCCATTTACATTTTTTGTGAGTTTCGTAGCCACCGTTGATTCTCCTACTCGCTTGGAAGGGGAGCATTGAGCAGAGGGGTATTCGGTTGGTTGGATGTCCGTATGTGAGGAACAGATCGGCTCTTAGATTGCAGAAGTTATGATTATGTGAGGCCACGACACTGACGGGCTGCAATCTCAATCTGTCTCCCTGTGTAATAAGCAGCATTACTTTGGGCTGACCAGATGACACAGCCTCTGGTAATTTTGCACAGATTGCTCTCAATGGGAGGAATGACAATATTGTTTTTGACTTTACTACTATTGGACTGACTGCTGCTCAGAAGTCACAGGATGTTATTTATAGTGTTTTACAGTCCCGCTGTCAGGCTCATGGCAGATTTGTTTATACTGTTTTACTGTTTACTTTGGTGCTAGTGTTTGAGCTTTGTAGCAACATATTGCTCTGTGCAGATTTTACAGTGATGCATAAACTCTTACAATGAAAATAACTATAAGCTCATGAAATTAACGTTATCTGAAATGTATCTGTAATATAAGTCTAGAGTAGTTTTGCTAACACACAATCTGTAAAAAAATACCTGCATATGTAAAATCTTCAGAAATTCATGAGGATGAACAATCTCTGTAAGTTTACTGATAATATGTCCATCATTACACTTGCAAAATAATATCTACTCATCTTTCCAAATTAGTTATGAAAAAATAAAAATGGACCATAAAAAATGGTAAAAATTCATTGAACATTTACTAAATTTATTTGAATTAATAACCTGGACATGGCTGATGAAAGATAGATACAAAAATGTATTTGATTAAAAAAAAAAAGATAATAATTATTTGTTAATTCCAGATGTTTTCAATGTCACAAATGACACATTTGTGTAGGGGATAATGGGCAATTTACATTATTATTTACTACATCTGTTCCAAATAGAAAAATAGGGATTTGTCATCATGACTTTTTGTGATCACAATTAAAAGAAAAGAGTGGTCAGTTGAATGAAAGCAGATGTTAGTTATACAGTACATTTTGAAAAGTTTTATGACATGTAATGTTCATAAGATGTGAAGTGCATTCCAGCCAGTGACCTTTGTTGCATGCAATACCAATCTCTCTCCCCTTGTTTCCTGTCACTTCACTATCCTCTATCCAATAAAGACAAGAATGCAATGAAAAAGTAATCTTTCAGATGTTTGTCTGAACAGCTGGAAAATATGAGCAATTACATAACTTGCTGATTTAATTACAGATCTCAAATTGCAATCTGCAGTTATTGGTCCCATGCCTGGTTGCATAAGCCAATGTGTTAGTTAGTTAATGACTTTTGAAGGCTTGTTGGTGACACCCTTGTGTCCACGTGCCGTCCCAAGGCAGGAAAAAATAATGAAGAATTTGAGAATACGAGTGATGTGGCAAAATGGTGCTTTTACTGGTACATCTGGATATACACATCAGTGATTTATTTCTTGTCTTTTCTTTTTTTTTTTTTTTACTTGTTTTTAAAAGTTATTTTTGATTCAAACACAGCCTGGGTTTTGTTTGGGAATTACCCATTAGCAGGAGAGAACTATTTCACATTGCACATACCTAACTGCACTAGAAATGTATCAAAGTCATGTTCTACAGTAAATACATCTTAAGATAGCCCACTCTTGTTATTGTAATCCCTGCCATGTTTACACCTCTTCCTGGGCTTCAGTGTGAGTGCACAAAGATATAATATACTATATACTGGGCGTCAGGCAGTCTCGTTTTAGTGCTGCTGATAGCATGTGCAAATGAAAACATCACACGTTACCTAAATGCAGCACGTCTAAATGCTGGAGTGTGAAGAACACTGTTTGCATGACTGTCCCCGGGCTGCACTGCAGAGAGAAGGAAAACACTGTGTCGGCTCTCACTCACAGTCTGCTTCTCCTCGCCTCAGGTCTTTCTGTCCTTATTATCTGTCCCTCAGCTCTACTCAAGTCTGAAAATGGCCACCTTACCAAAACACACACAGTGGGGCATCTGTTCGGTAGCGCAGCCACCAGCTGCCTCTGGTACAGCAGCGCCGGCCCTGCACAGCAGTGGGTGGGGCACATTTTAAAAGGTCTGAGCCAGTGGGCCAATAAACCTGCAATTTGCTTCTCACATCTGGCATTTTGTCATCTGCACTGATTTATAATGCTCACCTCTGGGCGGAATTGCTAATATTGATGAAACCAGTGATCATTTATTACTCTTACTTATTTTTTCAGTTAATCAATTAATCATTTAATCTACAAAATCACATATTTATACATCACAATTATCCAGCTACTAAGGTGATCTTTAAATTACCTGTTTTGCCTGACCAACAGTCCAAAGATATTAAACTTACAATTATACAAATTGTCAGTTAATTTACTAATTGTTTTGTCTCTAATTGGTGTAATTTCCCTCAGATCAGTTCATTTGTTTCAAATTCATGTTATGATTCACGTGACTACATGTTGTTGCACTTGTTCATTTTGTACATAAAAAAGAAGATTTTAGCATATATGAAGTAGTGAAACCGGAAGTGTATTTCTTTGAAGGTCATGCATAGAGCCTCAGATGATAACAGATTCATGGAAACTAGGTAAAGTACAGTGTTATTTTGATGAGTGGATCAATAAAAATACGGATGGGAATTGGTCTTGTTTAATGAGTATATCAGTGATATCGGCCAGCTGGACTAGAGCTGACACAATTAATCAATTAGTCAATTGTCAAAAAATGAATTCATTTTGAGAATCAAATAATTTTCTTGGTCATTTTTCCAGCCAAAATGCCAAAGTTTGGTGCTCCTGTTTGTCACATTTGAAAATAAACCAAACGTTTTGGGGATTTGGACTTTTGGTTGAATAAAACAACATTTTGAATGTGTTAAATTAATTTATGTGAAATTGTGATGGCATTTTTTTTTTCAATTTCTGTATTACATTTTATTGACTAAAAGATTAATGATCAGCAGATTAATCAATAGTAAAAATGATTGTTTCACAGCCCTCAGTCAGTGAGTATACCCTGTGAATGTATGGCCTGGCAGGTGCAGTGATCCAGTGATGCAGCAAGAGCCTGCAAAAACATAACACATTGTGCATTTCACAATTGTTATGGCTAACTCTCAAATGCTGTAATTTCATACATTTTGAGCTTTGCACATTTTGTTCCTCCATATTTGCTTTGGGGTGAGTTTGATTATATGCTTGTTGTGTTATTTAAAAGGATTTTTTTTCCTTCATTCCAACCTACTTCAGTTCCAATAGATAAAACAGTGAATATGTCAACCTAACAGCTGCATAAAACAACACTAACTGTGTCCTACACCCTCCTCTGCATGCTTTCCTGAAGAAAACATGTTTAATAGTATGATTATGTAATCCCATTGTGTGTGTGTGTATGTGCGTGCATGTTATTGTGCGGACATATCTACTGTATATTAGCGTGTGCCACATAGCATGCGTGATGAGTCATTTTCCAGCTCTCTCCCTTTTTCTTATTAACAGCGCGGCTCATTAAAATCCACTTGCAGGCCTACAATGACAGAAGCCTTCTGCCTAAGTAAACCCTAAAGACCTGGAGAGGAAAGGGGGCGCAGGAGGAGGAAACAAGTGCAAAGTAATTAAGAAGATAGAGAATATTTATTAGAGAGTTGCAGCGTAACGGTTAGGTCAAACTTAAGGAATTGGAAAAAATTATGAACACAGCAGAAAGCGACATAATAACAGTGAACTAATTTCAGCCCACACAGCCAGTATATTACAAACTTGTGTCTTGGTTTCAAATCTCATTTTGGTTAAAGAGTACTAATGGAGGAACAGTTCTTCAGCACTCTCATTAGCCTCATGGTATTTCCAACCTAGTGTGACCAATGCATTTGTTATGGAGGGTAATTAAGCCTCGATCATCTCTGAGATAAACACAGATATTTCAGCACAGATAGAACCATTCATCTTGCTTATCAACATACCCCGCATGCCAATTATGTTCAACTTCCTTGTGAAATGTTAATTAATGGGAGTAGGTCATGTGTGGAAGAGATTTCATTTTCTCTTTTTAATAAGGAGAAATCGTAAGTGTGCTGAAACGTGCTTGTCTTGACATTTTCAGAGGGGAAGGAAGTCAGGCTGCAAAAGAGAGACTTGCAGAAAAAGAGAGAAACTCATGGGCGGGTAGAGACAACGGGAGCAAGTATAAAGAGTGTGAAGGCTTAGCAAAGAGAAATTGAGACGTCAAGCCAGAGGCAGGTTGGGAATATGAGTGTGGGCATTGAGCTCCCATCAAAGTTTTATTAAATTAAGAGAAGATTTAGTGAGCAGAATCTTCTCCTGGGGAAAAGAACAGAGAGTTGCTGCACCTGAGGTCCTGGTCTTTAAAAGGAGCACAAAAAAGTAGGAGGAGAAGTGGAAAATGAGGACAGAAAGGAGGAGAGAGGGTGGTCTGTTAGACCATCAGAAGAGAGGGACCATTTTGTGAAGTAGCAAGTAGTACGTGGAGGTTAAGTAAAGATGGGAAGATGGGTGGGAACAGGGTGAAACCCACAGTGTTGTCACATCTCCTTGCGTGAACCTGAAGGAAGAAAGTGTAGAGCAAAGACGAAGTCTGGGAGCTGGAGGGCTTTCTGGCTGCAAGGAAAATGGAGGAGAAAAAGTAGGGGGTGCAACAAAAGAGGGAAAAGAAGGAGGATGCAGTTTTATAGCATGTTGTGCGTGTCAAAAGGCCGATCCCTGCCAGGCAGCGATGAACTAGAGGAGGAGCTGTAGTCAGGGCACCATGGAGATGCTGCGTAATTAGCTTAGCCTGCGAGACGAGCCGTGCTGCTGTTACCATTCTCATGAAGAGACCGAGTGGCCTGTGAGTGGCCACACACACACACACACACACACGTGCACAGACTGGCTGACAGTTACTGTAAAGAGGGTATGATAATGATAAGTACAGTGCGTGATCACACTTGTATACATGTTCACGTGTGAGTGACGCTGTGGTTGCCAGCGTTGGTGTATTCTCCAAGTTCTGCGTGTGTGTCTACCTCCTGCTGGGCCGAATGGTGTGTGTGTGTGTGTATATATGTGTGTGTGTGTGTATGTGTGTGGGCGACCTGCCCTTCTCTCTGCCAATTGCATCTGACAAACATTTGGGTCCTCAAAACATTATTTGGCTCTTTGTCTTTTCTGAAAACTAAAAAACTTACAGCAGTTGTCATTCTAGTGAAGAAAATGATGCAGAAAATAAAAAAAGAAAGAAAAAGAGGACAAAGGAGAAAAGTAAAAATGGGGCTTAGACGTCCTTGTTGTGGTAGGAGCTAGACATTTATTTATAGCTTCATTGCTTGTGTTAATCATTTGTGTTGAGTCATTTATTGGCACTGGGTAGTTTGACCAATTTAAATTAGCAATGCCCCAATCCATTTTTTTCTCTCAATACAGATTCGGATTCTTTAGTTAAGGATATTTGTTGATATTGAGTACCAATCCTATACCAACACTCCCCTTTTTCTCAAATTTAAAATCTGTGTACCTCAATGCATGGAATTCATCATGTCCACTTTTATGAAAAAGCAACATGAGGCCAGGAGAGACAAGGTGGAGCATGTTTCTGTAAGTCACCTGGATGTTGTAGTGTTTTTTTTTAGAAGATAGCTCTCAAACACATTTTTAGGACAGTAGTAGGTTTGCAAATTTAAGTAATGTACTGGACAGTTGTAGTGAGGAGCTAAGGGAGAGGAAGCTCTTGATTTTTTCATTGATTTACGTTCCAATCCTCAGCTATGGACATGAGCTTTGTGTAGCAACTGAAAGAATGAGACTGCAGATTTCATAAGTGTCTCACCCTTAGAGATAGGGATAGGGGTAGAGTAAGGAAATCAGACATTCTGAGGGAGCTTGTTTGCGCTGAAAGGATAGAGTTCAGGTGGTAAGGTAGGCAGAAATTACAGTGTGGACAGAGAAAACCAGGTGAGCCTAACTCGTCCAAGACCAATACTTATTAGGTTCTGAATAAAACTATACTTAACTGAATGTACCACGATTTAATCATACAAGCCTTATACATCATCATAGAAAATGTTACAGGCAGCAAGATGAACATTAACAGCATTATTCACTGTTCATTATTCAACATTATTCACATACACACAGCTGACAGACGCAACAGCATCATTAATGAAGTGTATGGATAGAGGTACACCAGCAACAATATGCTCAGTAACGTTAAAAATGACACTTGAACATAGCCTGGAATGGCAGCCACATACACCACTCACACCCACAGAGATGGCAGATACAACAACATACAGCATAAAATTCAATTGTACTCCCAACAAAAACCATACCCACTAAACAATAATATTGAAATAGGCAATAGACTGCTACAGTCCAAAATTGTAAATTAGCTTACTTTTGATGATTACAGCAGTAGACAACAGGACTTGGTATTGGGGAATGTGCTGAATTAGCAGCCACATACACACTTGTTTAGGAGATGATGGCACAGGAGTAGGTGTCTGGGTTGAGAATGATTGCTGAACAAGAGCTGAATTCTCTTCATGCTGCTCCTCACAATGTATTTTTGTGACAAACTTGCTTTATTTCATTATGAATTTTATCTTAACCTACATTAAAAGCAGCTAGCTAGCAGAAAGTAGGCTTCCATTCCTCTGTGCAATGCACGGGCAGTGCACTGTGATCATCACTGTCACTGTCACCATCATCATCACCATCATCACCATCATCACCATCATCATCATCATCATCATCATCATCATCATCATCACCATCATCATCATCATCATCATCATATGGTAAACAAGAAGCAAGAAACAAGATTTTTTTTATTTTAATTGGTCACATAGTCAAATAATTGAAACAGTATTCACTGACTGCTATTCACTGGATGATCCAGCGAAAAAAGAAAGCCTTATGATTAGGTGGGCCTGAGTGCCGAGTGCTGAGTGCCAGCTACAAGCCTGAGTTCAGGTGATTTGGATGCCTCCCTGTGGAGGAATTCCTGGCATGTCCTGGCAACTGGGACGAGAACTGAGGAGTGTTTAGGGAGGAAGAGATTTATGGCTGTTTTAATATAGCAGTGAGAAAACTTCACAAAATAATTCATTATTTATGATGATTATCACTTTGTTACATTATTTTCTACTCATTTGTTTCTAGCAAAATGTTATAATACTGATGTATTTGTGTCTTGAGGTACATGTCTCAGTCAGGTATACACACACACACACACACACACACACACACACACACACACACACAACTGCCCCAGAAATGTCAGTCTGAGCCAGTGTTTGTTGCTGCAGTGCTACTGAAGAAAGGAGTTGCTCAGAAAGGTGGACTCTCGAGAAGTTTAGCCTCCCTGACATGTTTACCTTTCTGGATCCGACACTTTGCGCTACTGTGTCCCATTGTACTCCTCACACTAATCTCGTTTGATCTCTGTTAAGTTGAACTTTTTTTTACCTCAAGAGCTCAGCCTGTTCCTTCAGACCACACTTTTGTGAAACTTTTAAAAGTGGCTGGAACCTATTAGAACTTTCACATTCTTACTTAATAATTGATAATATTATGTGCTGTGATACCACATGACCCAATTGCATAGAGGAACCTTGCCCGTCTGCACTTATCACTAACCTGAATGAACGGTGTTGAATTGCATGATCTTTATCCAACTGCCCATGCAGACAACACAAGATTCTTTTGTCTCTGACGTTTCACGTCTGAGGCACTTATTTTGTTGTTAATCATTCCAGACACACAAGCACTCAATGCTGGATGTAATCGCTGAACGGAGGTTCATTTAGTGCAGACAGACTAATGATGGTGCCAGATCATGCTCCCCGCTGAGGTGAAGTGTAGAAGATGAATAGTCATAAAACCTGCACTCTCAGCAGGTGAAAGACTTCGAGTGGCCTGTTGGGAACTGTGTGAGATGAGGAAGTGCACCGCAGAGCCTAACCTGATTTAAGAACTTAATAGCTGCACATGAACAACACCTCACTGCTGAGCATAATTTTATGAGGCTCAAATTGGGTTTTGTCGACAATGATTTATTAGTGGGCATAACAATTCCTGGGAGTGCACAGAGATTATGGATAACAGAGGTGGACTTAGTATTATCATGTGTTCCCCTCTTATTTAGATGCTACTACGATGGTGATGTCTCTTGCTCTTTGGCATTAAACAAGCCCCAAATTGATATCAAGGTTAATTTTGTTGCCTGACTCACTAATAAATGAGAAGATTAGGCCTGGATTTCTGGATACTAATAATGAAAGCAGACTGCGTGACATACCAGCGCTTGTATCAGCAGGTCACGAATCTTTAATTCTATTAAAGTCTGTAATCTTTGCAAAAAAAAAGGTATAGCAATGAATTCAAGATTATGCCCTGCCTGCATGCATTCTCTTCCCTTTACCCTCAATCTCAATATTTCTTCAGGTTCATCACTTCTTTCCTACAACCTCTGCTATTTGCTTTCATTGTCATTCAGTCATCACAAATGCAACAGCAAAGACTGACCAGGGACATAAGACTTGCTTTGCTGTCATAAACGCAGTTCAGTGCTCCGTATGATAGACGTGCACGCATGCACTCACACAGTGCAGGTGTGTCCTGTCTTAATCCCTCTCTGCTTCCAGCCAGTGGCGTGTGTGTGTATGTGAAAAGTATTTGGTCAGCAGAAGCAAACAAGACTCATATATACTCATAGAAATAGAACAGTTTGCATTCTCTTACAGTACTTCTCTTCTGTGTCTGTCCAGCACAAGAAAGTAAAAATAAGAGAAGATGAAACTGCTCTTATGAGTATGTATATAGTAATAAAAACAAAAAAGAAATCACTCGATGAACCCACCGGACTCTGCAGATCCCCGCAGCTCTACTGAGTATTTTAGTGTCTTTCAGCTCATTGTTTTGATGCTGTGCCTCGCAACTTTACTGTTTTGGTTCACTCTCATTGCTCTCATCAGCATCTCCTTGCTGTTAGTAGCAAAAAAGCTACAGACAAGGCTGGTGATGAGCTGGTGAAACCATTCGAGCATTTAGAGTCAGATGTTTACTTCAGGAGTTGGTGAAGACCAGAGCAAAATGTTGTAGATGGAAAGAATAGCATCTATGCTGTTTCATGGTGAACTCCTAACGGGATATACAACATTAGCTTTATCTGAAATACCCTTCAAGGATAATAAAAGCTTGACTGAGGTGGATTGAATGCAGTTGAATGTATCAGATGAAGTTGATGAATAATTGATAGAGCTACAGTATACCAGGTGTGTGTGCATATGAGATGCTGCATCTACTCATGGCCACCCCTACATTGTGTGTGTGTGTGTGTGTAATCGCAGACAGGCTGGTAAACAGTGTGTGTTTGCGGGCAGACGGCAGCCAGGGAGCTGACCTATTCCTGAGACTGGAGGCGGAGGCAGCTCAGTGTTTAATGTCACCACCAGGGAGGGACCACAGGAGAGATCATGAGGGGGGAGGAGGGGAGGAGATGAGGGATGTAGCAGATTTTTGCTAAATTTCAATCCAAAAATACTTGTTCCCCTCCCTTGTGAATGATTATCAGAATTGGCTGAGAGGTTTCACTTGCTAGCTTTGCTCCTGTGAAAGTGAGTCACAACCTGTTGACTTGTTTACTGTAAAGTGGCTTTTGCTCATTGATGCATCATTCACATTGACCAGCTCCTCCTCACATGCCCACACTTGTTTCTGCAACTAAAGAGATGCAGAGAAGTCTTGAAATATCTTACAGCACAGATTAATACTAGACTGAAACTGCAAAGTCGAGTCCAACTAAGATCAAAAATACTGCAGAGAGAGGAGAGGAGTTTCTTGAGTCTTGTCAACAGTTGTAGCTTGTTCTCACACTTTTTTTTTTATAAAAAAGCAAATAGCATCATTTTGTCTCAATACACAACCTGTTGCATTGCCGTACACAACAAGTCCTCCAAACTAAATGACAAAATGTGTATCCTGTCATTGCCAAAAAAAGGAGGAAAAAAAAACAGTTCCTTCCAAAGCCATTTTATGACTACCCCAAAAATGACTCCACAGCCACCATGTTTAATGTTTGGCTTGGTTATGCACAAAAACTGATGTTGAGGTTTATGATTATGATTAAAACAAGATTAACTAATTTAAATCTGCAATACTGTGCAGCACAACAAGTTGTAAATACAACAATGAGTTGTGTGCTCCATTTAGCATTTAGCATTTGGTGCTATGCAAGCACACATGTAGTGTTTTCACTGAAAACTGCTGCCTGCTGTGGTGAAAATGATGTGAGTGGATCAAAACACTAAAGTTATGGGGCATAAAACCAAAACAATAAGTGCAAAATCGCTAAAATGCTTTGTAGAACTAAGAGAAACTGCAGAGTTGGGTGATAATTCTCTCTGGGTTTGACACTACAAACGACCCCTTTCACATTACACATAGTAGTTTGATCCAATGTTAATTTAGGAATATTAAGGTTAGCTTGAAGGCAGCTTTAAGGTTAGGGAAAGATCTTGGACTGTTGTAGAAAAGGCGATGTTAACAGCAGATTTTATTTATCAAAGTTATGTGGGCTGTAATCCCATCCATACACCTCAACCTCCCTGAAGGTTTTCTTGCACTATAACATCACACTACCTCCGTCTTTGCTTCTGGGAGACAAGTCATAATTCATACAGCTACAAAAGTTCCTTGTCCAGTAAACACATTTGAACAAATGACAGATGCTGTCATTTTTCTCATGAGGATAGTCTTTCTGTATCTGCAACAATCAGAAGAGCAGAGCCGCCAGTTTCTCAGATAAATCTACAGCTGAAACAGGGAAATCAATTTTCTCTGTGAGGCGCCGGGGCGGGATGCCATGCTGAGGTCTCTGTCTGCCTCTGTGTGTCTCTAACAAAGCCACCATCGTTTGTGCTGCTCCACTGGGGATGTCACGTCACAGGTCTTTCCTCTCCTCCTGTCTTCCTTCCTCACCCTTCCTCCCTTCTGTCCTCACTGCACGGTTCATCAGGCACTTCCAGATTACATAATGCTCCATTTAAGACAAGAAATGTCTCAGGGCCTACGGGTTTAGGTATTTAGGGATATGTGAGTGTGTGTGAGCATTTAAGTTTGCAGGTATGTGTGCCTTTGTGCGTGCTTTGGCCCCACTGTGTGTGCACCTTCACTGTTTTGCCGGGGGATATTTGGGGGTTGGAGGGGGGGGTTGTATGAACTTAAACTGCCTCCCTGAGAACATCCACGGTCGGCGTCCTACTTTGTTGTATCAGGTAGAGCACGGTGACACATCTGTGTGGTTTGCCATACACAGACTTACTGACTCACACCATTTTAGAGAAAGAAATAACTGAGATGAACACATTTACATGACCTGTGCTGTTCTCCTGCGCTTTTTTTTCCTCTAAAGGAATAAGGGACTCTGTGGCATCTGCTGTGCTTCAAAATGTGAGAACAGATTACAGGCAAATTCAAGAAGATGAAACAGGCCCAGGCACATCTCTCTTCTCTGTCTCTTGATTATTTTCTGGCTCTCTCTTTGAATAAAATACAAATTAAGTCTAATTCCAGACAGCTACTGGATTCTATTCATTTATCCAAAGTTTAGATTTCAGAAATGTAAAACTTAGTTTGGTGATCCATCAAAAGAAGCAACTATTGAATGTCTTTGAATACACAAGTCACATGATGAAGGAGCGTTTTGAAAATGGTCCCCCTCCACAGCTCTAATATGACACACAATGAGAATGAATGATTAATTATGTGTTTTATTCGTTATCCCTGTTAACTCACAAAAATCGGTAGCTCCTCATCTTCAGATTAACGCAAGACAATAAGGAAATCAAACCAGCAACATAATATCAATACAACAAGAAAAGGCTTGAAAAAAACACATTGCAAAACATCACAAAAAAGTGAAATTATTTTGCATATAAAACGATAATGAAACAACATACAAATATAAAACTTATAAGAAAATCAATGTCAAAACTATTAAATATGTGAAGTTAGTTTCGAGTTCTGTCAAGTTGATTTCACATATCTGCTGAAATTAATGGAAAGCCTAGAGAGTAGGAGATCAGAAAAATTGAACTAATGCTTCATAGCATTGGTTTCTAACTTTTTTTTAGCTTTTGAATCCTTAAAGTTATAATCCTTAAGATTTTCATAGTATCAAACCCAATATTTGTTGCTATTTATTGCTGGCATTGACACTGCTATAGGAATTAAATGTATTAACATTAAACTAATAGTTTGTATTGTGAGTGGCAGAGTCCAAAATTCCCATGCTGGATCAAAACAGGTTGCTCAAGCATAAGAGATGCACAGGAAACAACACGTGCATCTACTGGATGAAATTCAGAAGACAAGAGTCTGCACATAAACACTTACATTTGTGTGGAGGTGCATATGTTACATAATGACAGCTGAACAACCAGTTTCAGGCATTTTGAAGAGGAAACATATTTGCATCAGTACAAGTATAGCTAGAGTGAATTATAAATAATGACACAGGCCCCAAGAGATTTATTAACTTGTAATTTCAAACAGAACTCAGGGTATTGATAGTATTGATGTATTATTAACATGTTTTTAGCGTTACCACCAGTAACCACAGGTGTCACCAAATTAACCAGGACTGAAATCTTAGGGATTATAACTTCAAAATGAATCAATACTGTATCGACATCCCGTGTGAAAGGTTATGGCCTCAGTGTGGATACAGAATATGAGTAGTTCAACAAAAAATGTCATCTGCAGAAGTTTTAGATGCCTGAAGAGATGAAAATATCCACATTTAACAAAAATTTTAGAAACTTGGTTTTGTGTAACAGAAATATCAAATTTTCCTCCATATCCCACACTACTGTTTTATAGAAAATATTCAGCAGTAACATAAATACATGTAAATTTTGAGGTATGGTGAATTAAAATAAAACAAAAAAATACATGATGTTACCATCACCCACTCACACACTCCCATTCTCCCTTTCCTTCTTTGAATCTTATTCCCTCTCGCTCTGCTGGTTGCCAACTTCCTCTGCCTGTCTCTTGGTACGAACATGCTGATGCAGGCCTTAACTACCTCACACCCCGTAGTGCTCCCATCTCCAGCAGCGACGACAGGAGGGACGGTCCTTCCTAACCGTTGCGGGTGACTCATCTCACACCAACACAGGAAGAAGAGGAGGAGGAGGAGGATAAATAGGAGGCAAAAAACCCTCCCGTTTGATATGTCACTTTTTGATAATTAAATGCACCGAGCAGTCGGGGATGCTCCACACTCACACGCAGAGTGAATCCCAGGCGTGTCAGGAGTGGGAGGACATCAGCGGGACACCATACTGTACACCATACATTCCTTTTAACTGCTCGCTCCCTACTCTCTCATTTATCGCCCTCTTTTTTTGCTCCCTCCTTTTCTTTGCTTTTGTCTACTCACCTCCTTCATTTTATGGTTTGCATTCCTTACACTAACCCCTTCTTCTCAACCAGCACATCTCTCTTTTTCACTCTTGTTACATTCCATTTTCCTTTCCATGTATCCCACCACACCTCCTTCCTCCTTCTCCCTCTATCTCTGTAAGCACAGAAGCCCTGTGGCCTCATTAGGCTGTCACTGATCCCTCCTGCCACGGCCGGGACTGTCGGATCATTAGTCAGCCATGTCTGAGACGCCCAGCCTGACAAGAATAGATCAGCCCAAACCCCCAAACCTCTAATATTCTCTAAATGTCTCGGACACAATCAAGACAGTGCAGGCGCTTCTGCCGCCGTCTGATGAAATGATCGATCAATTCAGTCACAGCATATTAAAACTGATGTGTGAAATATTTATGCATTCACACGAGGGCTGCGTAATTGGACAGTTATGTCATGAGTGGGTTGATCATGTGTCATATGTGTCATATGTGTCTCTGCTACGTTCTAATGTCCTTATTATATTATAACATTTAAATGTCACGGCAGGTTATCACCTCATCATCGTACTGCACGGGGTGTCCAGCCAAACGTGAATTTTCACCAATACATGACAGGGTCAGTCTATTACAATATGCATTAAGCTGTTTGAGATATTACAGGAAGGTCAGGGCACAGTAGAGCTGTACTATCATGTGGATTATATTGTGATTAGGATTTTTTTTGCAGTAGCTTTTTACATGACATGAGGTTGTGCTTCCAATGATGAAAGTAGTGCTGTGGAAATATACCTCATCCTGAATTTATGAAGACAACAAGTAAAAATAAGAGAAGCTTTGAGTTTGCATCAAGGTCAACAACAATTTAAATGACAGACCAGAAAAGAAGGATGTTACTAACTAAAAACTATAACTAACTGTGTCATCATTAACATACAGCATGGTGTAAACACTGTATCTGCATCCTTAGACAACCTTTCAGTCCTTCTGGAAGTTCCTCATACTCCTCAATGGCACATTTGCACTGTAAGATTTATTCAGGGCAATACTTGAGAGAGCTGTGGCAGCTCAGATGTCTTGTTTGCTCAATTACCGTCTCAGTGTAATTAGAGTTCTTATTTACAAATGCAAATGATCAATAACATCATTATAATTACTTTGGTTTGCAGCTACAGCCGTAAAGCAACCTTAGCACAGATTCTATATTCATTTGTCATTGTCTAGTAAAAAAAAAAAAGCTTCCCAGGAGTTTCCTACTCCTCCATCTTCACTTTCATTTTCATCACATGGATGCACATTTTGTATATTAAATGCTGTGACTGTCCACATGTACAGTAATACACACACTTGATGTAGAGAGGATTAAAAATACAATTAAAGCTTTAGTATTGCCAAGCAATATAATTCTAGTGAATTGTACATCCATAGGTCAGAGGTTCATCTCATCTAAGACCCACACATCTCATATCAGCAGGGATATGTTGCTCTGTCTAATCATGAGAGTATAGTACGTCTGGATAAGCCAGCCGAGGATGTTCCCATATCACTAACACCTCATGGATTAGCAGCCCACTGACAGGCCAGCTGTTGATCTTTTGGCTTCATCCTAATGCTGCATAACTCTTAGATTATCTGACTGGTATCCGAAAGGTTTCAGTCAACAAGTACGCAAGGGGCTTGTGGATTGATGAGGTGCATAAATGTATAAGGTCAGAGGCCGGTGGCTGAGTTTGGAGGAAAGCCACATGTTCAGCACTTGTACTGAGGAAAGACAAAGAGACAGAGAGCAGCTGTGTTGCTTATGTAATTGCAGAGACGTAAACAGTTAGGGGCACAGGTTTGCATCCACGCGCACACACATAATCAAGTGGCACAGCGGTAATCATCTGCTGTTTGGACACTGGACAGAAACATCAGGGGCCAAAGTGGTCTCTCTGTCTCTGACAGCTACAGGGCATCTGACATAATCCACACATGCACTAGTTTGAGCATGCAAGATAGACACACACACAGACATAGGGTTTAGGACACACACAGAGGGAGAGGACACTAGAACATCTGCTTACATATTTAGACGATACACACCTGAAGTATCATGAGTGCTCACATAAATATACCCCTTGCAGTCTCTACCAGTCACTAACACTCATGCTGGCGTTATAATAAAACATATCCTCACTTCCGTACTCAAGACAATAATGATCAAACCCCGTGTGTTTCATAAAACTTCCATCCCATACCTCTTCCAAACACTCTATTGTCCCAGATGGCCGTTGCGGATTACCATGTGTGTAATTACATCCCATGCTGTTATGGGCTTTAGCTTTCTCTCTCTTATGCACTCCATAGGCTTCATGTGCATTCTGCAATTTCCCGGGTTTGTTTGCTTGTTGATGTTATGCATCCTGTGAGCACTTGTGTAAAGCTGTGCTCCTCATGCTCATCAACACAGAAGATAAAGGATTCCTCAGAGATGATTATTATCAAATCCTGCGGGTAATGCTCATAATTTGAAGAATGTGTAAAGCATCAGGAGCTTAATGGTGTTTTCAGTGCTATAGGCGCAGGCAGATACACACTCATGTCATTGACCATTTCCTCACAAAAGGCTTCAACTTGAGGTTTAGTGCTTTTTAAGAGTATGTATGAACCAACCATTCAATAGGTCATGACAGAAATAACTGAATGCCCTTATTTTAGTTTCCTATCATATGCGTGTGTGTCTGCAAGCATTGCAGATACATCTCCCTGTCTTCAGTGTTTGTTATGCATTAGTTAAAAATAGGTTGTGTGTGTGTGTGTGTGTGTGAGAGAGAGAGAGTTAAATGGAAATGGCCACCTGGGGCCTGTCCTCCTTGGTTTCCGTGGCAATGTCACAGTGATTAACATGCAGGTATGTTAACAGCCAGTTGTCCGGTTCTCCTGCAAGTTAAAGCTTTAATAAACACACCTGGGGAGCTGGGTTAAATCAGGGACTCCTGCAAAGGACCCCCCCCCCCCTTTTTTTCTGAAGCTTTTATGACAGTATTATAATAGTTGGCTCATGTTCTTGTCAAACTGCCCCATGTGAAAAATCTGATTTTGTTAGTACAGTAAATCATTGTGTGTAATTATTCGCTATTGAACTGAGATGCAAGTGTCTTCACAAAATAGGAAAAGTGAGAAAGAACACTTTATGGATATTCTTAGCCAGCAATTATTCTCTGCATGTCTGGTTCGTGCCTCATTATTTTTAGCTCTACCTGCGCGCTAAAGGTCCTCCTGTTTTTGTCCTCCTTCTGCATAATGTGGTGTTTTTTATATTTAGTTAATTCCTGACTGATGTTTTTCTAATTAGACAAGTTTGTAGTCTCTGTTAAGACAGAAAAGTGGAAGTGATGCTGAGCTTTTACTGGATTGCAGAGGCATGCAGTCTTATTAACCCTCTGGGGTCTTATTAGTCATCTATGATTGCAAAAGCACTAACTTGTCACTTTTAATAATGTCTCAGTAACGGTTGTATTTAGCGACTTACTTTAAAAACTGTCCTGCAGTGCACCGTTCAGCCATTACAATGAGCTGTCACTTGTTCTTATAATCCATCCAGTGGCTTGATAATCCATCAAGGAACCATTATGTTATCAGCTGATGAATAGTGCGCAAAGAGCTGAACCAGTGACAAAGGTGATTGTAGAGATGTATGCTGTGTCCTGAACATTTACAAATCTACTGCAACACAGAAACAACCTTCAGAGAGTAAATAATGTGTCAAGATAGTATATTCTAAACTTTGCACTTTGACCATTGACACATGTTCACATTACACATATAGTGAAATCTGTGTAATAGAGACTCGTTTTGTTTTGGGTTTTTTTTACCTAAGGTCTCAAAGAAGATAGTAATCATTTGCATACAGTTGTTTTTTGTGGAAAACAGATAAAATGTTAAAAAAAAAATTCAAATTCTGTTTTACGTTTGACTTCTTGGTCTTGACTTCTTTTCATTATGTCATGTGATGTCAGGGTAGCATACATATTCAAATAGCTCATGCTGTGCTGAAAAACATGATGTCAATTACTTGCTCTTACTTGTAGTACTGAATTTATATAAATGTTTATATATTGCAGTAAGAGAGCTGAGGCACCAGTAACAGAAAAAAAAATCTCAGACCCCTGAGAGTTCATTAAAGACTTATCTCTGTGTATTTGGCTCAGTGGGTTTTTGTTTGGGTTTTTTTTGGCTGAAACTGTGTGTTGGTTAACTGGTTAGTTAATTGTCAGAAAATTAATTGGCAACTATTTGTGAAATTTCAAGCAAAATGAAAAAACATTCTCTGATCCCAGCTTCTTGAGTGTGATGATTCATTGATTTTATGTTTGTATGATAGTAAACTGGACTTTTTTCACTAGTTTCTGGCATTTTATAGATCAAACAAATAATCAAGAAAATGATTGACAAACATCATGAGATTGACTCTCTAGGTTTATATGAAATTTTATTTATCTGTCAAGCACTGTGCGGATCCACTGGAGCAGATTTGGATTCGGAGCCCTGCTCAAAGGCACCACAGTGGTAGTAATGAGGGTCTGGGGGATCAAACTGACAAAAATCAGGCCCACATAACAACATATAATGAAACCAGGGACTTTTTATTCACACATATTGCGTATTTACATTTTCACTCAGTAGTATTGACTGTAAACATATTTTTGCTTCATGAAGTGAATCCACAGCTTGTTGCGTGTTGCATTGCATTTAAACTATTTATTGTGATGCAAACAAAAAGAGAGCTCACAGCTCACAGACATGAGCGTGTTGAATCATGCAAAATAAGAATTAAAAGTGCTCATCATAACAGCTCAATAATCAGCTCTCAGATCTGATAGAGTTGGACACAATCTGCATGTGTATAATCAGTTGCACGTGCAGCTGTATATGTGTTGGCCTGGTATAAGTGCTGTGGCATGCTTGGATTCCTATTACTCCAAGTGGGATTCTCCACTACCTCTTGACAAAGTCAACTATCCTCTGAACAGCTCACAATCATTTAGTTCAATTACCGCTGAGCAGAGATGGTGCCGTCACCACCAGCGTCTCCTAATGGAGCTCGACAACTGCAGCCACAGAGACCTCCAGTCAGATAGCGCAGCACCCAGGATGCGATGATACTTCCGCTCGACTCCTGTTGAATATCGCAACAAAGGCTTAGCTGCTGCTTATTCACGGCGACTTTGTGAGGCCTACACACACACACACACACGTGCATATAAAAGCAGGCTTCATATCCTAGTCAGTCTAATTAAATGCTGTGTTTGATGATGAAAGTTGGGTGTGATGAAAGGGTGTGTGCTGTTCAGAGGAGCAGTGTGAATGCATCTGAACACTGGATCTCCCCTCTACTGTTAATTAGAGCACGACAGGGAAGGATTAAGGGCTGGACACCTGTGGCTGCTCGGTTTGATTTCACCCTGTACTGTATGTGCGTGTGTGTGTGTGTCTGCTTCCATGATAGTTATGTTTGCTCTTGCAGCTGTTGCATAATATTGTATATGCTACGCCATATCGCAAAACTCTCTCACTCTTGGAAAAAAAACCCCAAGAGAAATACTTCTTCTCAGCTAACCGCTACTGCATCAAGTCCATAATCGACCATCGTCAAAAATCGCTGTATCCCTTAATCCAGTGAGCCTGCTTAGAGATTGCTGACATTGCTCTCTGTACCATTTTTCACTAATGAGCTCATTCATGTCCTGCGTGTGTGTGCACGTGTTTGTGTGTGTGTGTGTGAGAGAGAGAGAGAGTGGCGTGTTTGATATCCTAATGCCTTTTGATGTTTAATTCAACAACAAGACTAGAAAGGCGTACAATCAGAGGAGGCACACAACAAATGACAGAAATACAAGACATGCATTTACTGCCAGGAGAACAGGCAGGAACAAACACACTTCATATAAGATCAGTGAGCTTTCAAAACAGAGTGATATTTACCAAAAAAAAAAAAAAAACAGTCTGAATGTGCATGAAACATACCTCATTTTTATCGTATGGAAGCTGAAAATTCATATGAATTCTCCTGTTTTTAAAGTTCTCAGTTTGTATCGTCTGCCTGATTTACAGGCTATAAATCTGTCTTGTTCATAATGAGGCTACAGTGGGGCGGTCCGAAGGTGATGGCCCATTAAACACTGACAGGCTGCTGCAGGTGGAGAGAGAGAGAGACAGATGTATGATAGATAGTCAGTGCAGGTGTCAGTCTCTCCCATCACAGCCACAGTTGCTCGTACGAAGATACAGATTAACCTTACATAGTCGTCAATTTTTGCTGAGAAATAACAGAGGAGATGACATGTTAATAAGTAGGTCATTGTGATGTTTTTTAAATCAGTTTCCGGCTCTCGGTTATCTGCTTTGTTTTCACCCTCTTTACATCTTGCCCTTATTCCTCACATTGAGTGTGTCTGCCGCTGTTTTCGTCTGCTGTTGATGTATCTCATGTCAGCTCTTCCGCCCCTCTGTCCTCTATCTTCTGTTCTTTTCTACTGAGTAACAGCTTCATTATTGTTTTTATCAGTGTCAGAAGACAGATTAGTCCTTACAAGTGACACGACTGATTGCTTGTATCCAATCTTCACCCCAGGAGTTCGGTGGCTGCTGAATGGCTCAGTGTGTGTGTGAGACTGTAGACAGTAATGCTTTGGCAATCATGTGTCTTTTTGACATCAGAGGACTTGCGCTGTAACATATTCGTCTGAGGACTTAAAACTAAATATTCCTTTTAAACATGGCAAAGCAGCCTTAGATATAATGATGCAAATAATTGGAATTAGCTTCCAAAAGATCTGGACCATCATGGGTGCTGAATCCAACTACTACTGTCCACTGTAGTGTTTAACTCTGACTTATGTCCGGCTCTTTTCTGCACTCCATTAACGTTACGAGCATGGGGCCTGTTGCAATCAGTTTACCACATGCAAGCTGCAATTTGCAAAATGAGATCATTTCCTTCGATGTTAATTTTGACATGTTACACTAATAAAAACATATTTACGATCCATACATGAGCATGCAAAAGCCCTGTAGCAAATTATTCTGCAATTTGTGAGTGATAGTCATTTGTGAAATGTGAAAAGCAGTACACACAAATCACTTTTGCAAAACAGGGCCCAGGTTTATATTCTTTCTGGTGTAGCTTGCGTCTCTGAAGTGTAAAATTCACTTTTGCATGTATATATATGCCTGTAATCATTTAAAAAATAGATAAAACAAATTTGTATCATTTGTTACTGACACAAAAGCAGCTTTTTTTATTTCTCATTTATTTGTGTCACTTCTCCAAAGTCTATAAAGCAGAAGGAGGGATGCTTAATTTGTTTCTTCTCCTAATATACGCTAATTGGAAAATGCGGAGGTATGCTGTAGTAATTAATAATAGTATAATACAAAGCCACAAAGTTTTTATCACTATCGATCATAAATGAGCAGCAAACGCGTTGAATATGCTTATAAAACATATTGGAAATGTAGAATAGACTGCTTCATTTCTGAAAGACTTTCAGCGCACATTTTAACTTCAACATCAATCTTCCTTCGCTTAACACCTGTTCCATTGTTACACATTATGAATAATAGAATAGAAATGTTTCCTTTCTTTCTCTCAGCTAATTAGCAAATACATTACATACAGTAATGCCAGCAGGTTTGGCGCGTTCAGCTGTCAGTCTTCGCTCAGTGTAATTGTGTAATTGACAAGAGTTCGTCTCCACATTGTGGACACATGCCTGTTCGCTGAGGCCCACGGTGGCTGACTGGTTGACTGTGCAAAGTGTCAACTCTTGGCCTGGAGATTCAGTGTTATTTCGATGCCACCCACCCGCACACCCACAGACGCAGACACGCACAGACTCACACAGTCCTGCTCTGTCCATCTGTCCATTCATCCTTCTCCGCACTTTTCTCTTCAGCTCTGACCATCAGTGCTTGAAGATGCCTCGTCTCTCTGCGTCCACACTATAACTTTTTTATCAATTTTCACATCTTTTAGAGCCAATCGCTTGCTTTCGAACGCAACACAAATCTCTTTCTCTATCTTTTCTGTCACTCGCGCTCACAGAAAGATGCTCGCACTCTCTCTCTCTCTCACACACACACACACACACACACACACACACACACACACATTCTTTTTTAAACCAGTGCAATATGCAGTGTGTGCCCTTCATCGCTACAGGTCAGACTGTTGCCTGCTCAGTCACGGCTGTGGGCAGTGTTTGTTTGGACTAGTCTGACAACACTGATTGTTTAGGAGTCACACAACCAGGAGAGAATATTCTCAGCTAAAAAACATCTTTTCTTTTTCAGCTGTGCTTCAGCCTTCAGGAAAATGAACATCTCATCATCATATGAGTCTGGCTCTGAGGTTGCCCCGCATGATGTATACTGTAGCGGCTTTATTTGTTTTCTTTCATCTGCATTCTCTCCCTGCTTGTAATGTTGTTGCCTTTTCTTGAACATGCACACACTTAATTTTAGCAAAGCCACAGAGTGATTTACCCTCTACTTGTTTTGCTTCTTCTCTCCACTGTTTGCTTTCCCTCTGCTGACTCTCAGTGTATCACAGACTTTTCTCAAACCCATTATCACCATAGCAACTGTACAGTTCACTTTGTCCACCCTCCCGCCCAAAGCCCCTCATCCCGACACACACGCAAGCATACACGCAGTATCATTGTGATCTTTTTAATTGTAGTTTCAGTGTTTTCTCGTTTGTTGATGTCTTTGAAAGATTTTTAGATTCCTCACAGAGATGTTCAGGGACCATTTTGCTGTTATCTAACTTGTGTTTGTGCAGTGCATAAATATTTTCACTAACTGTTTGGTGAAGCAAATACCAAAAAATTCCCTCATGGAGCGTCACCGTAACAAATCTCTTAAACAAATCAGCCCTCCAATCTGTTAGCATCATTATTCTGAATTCCTGAAATGAGGATTTGGGATGTTTAAATTCAGAAATTCTTTTCTATTCTTCTAGGTAAAAGATGAGCGTCACTGTGCTGAGTGTTGAGATCAGAGCTGACTCAGTTCAAGTTGTTCTCTACTGGAATTTTTCTTTTCTAAGTAGCTTTAAATGAAATTATTTTTCTGCATGCGGGTGATCAAATGCATTATTCATTTATCACACACATTTTGTGGGTGTGCAGCGTGATATTTTTCTATCTTTTGTAAAGTCTTTGGACTTCATAGTACTGCATGACTATAAAACATTATAAAAGACTTAAATGGACATTCTAGAAAAGTCTAATGCAGGGCTGCAACTTTTAATATTTAATAATCTGCTGGTTATTTTATTTAGTAGATGATATGTTAAAATTTGTGGGGACAAAAAGCATTTCTCAAAGCCCAATAGCTTCAATTTGCTTGTTTTTCCAAATAATGCTCCAAAATATATTGATTTTACTGTCATATACAACAAAGAAAAACAGTAAATCATCTCATTGAGAAGTTGAAACCAGAATAAAGTGTGGCATTTCGGCTCCAAAAATAACTTTTTGACTGTATAAAAATAGTGAGGCAACCTGATAATTGCCCGACACAACAGATGCAGAAAAGTGTTTTTGATTTTTTTTTTTGCTTTCTCATTTAGTTTGACATGACTATGACAAATTTCATTTCTGTGAACCTTTAATGATCTGACTATCAAATGAATCACACCTGTGTCACTCTGCACACTCTACAGTATGTACAATGGATGATGAAGGGTTCACTTCATTCTTCATAAAATGTAAACATTTGTTGTCGGTGACTTCAGGTGGAACACTGAAGCCAGTCCCTGCCACTTTCTTACCAATCACCTCCAGTGTCTACAGTACATTTCTAAAGGACAATAAACTGTGATTAGTCAGCTGCAGTCTGCGTTTTCTCTCAGCCGAGTCACAGCAAGAATTTATGACTATTTGATCATCTAAAGTCAGATTATACTGGTTTTGTGGCCTTTTCCTCTTTTCAGCAGAACAGTGCAGCCCTGAAGTCTGTAGAAATTCCTTAAGGACGCTTTAGCTTGACAAGAAGATCCTCTGGTTTCTCTAACTACCAGGTTAGATGAATCATATCAAATCAAATGCTCAAACATGGATGATCACAAAAGCAAAAGCTGAATGAAGCTTTTGCTTTTGAAGCATCAAAAGAGGAAATTACATTTCCGACTGTCAGCTCAGTTTGTATAAAGCAAACGTGAAGGTAACTCTGAAGGATGGATTAACCCCAAACATGAATCACATTAGCCTCTCCACTCTCCCCTTCACTTTTATAATGATAATTTCCAATTAGCAATTAGATATTGTTACCTCCGGTGATGATGTGCCTGTTGATGCCCGACTATAATTAGCGAGACCCGTGTTTGACTCATTGTCACTCCGCTCTCATCATCGACTTCCTTCTCTTCTGCTTGATGTGGCCCTCGTTACGCTCCGAGGAATTCGGCAGCAGCATCATCTCGCCTCACTTCAACCAGCTTCCCCCCTAGTTTCGCCTCAGCAGCTCTGTCTGTTAGCGTCGGCGGTTTGCCCGCTCTCATCTTCGCCCATCACTGCATGATGTCCAATATGAAAATGGCTGAGAGGATGTTTGATAGATACAAACTGAAATGATGAAGTTTAAGATGTACCAGACTCTGCTTCTAGATGTTCAAATTTGATTTATTTTGCGTATTTTCATTTATTTATGAGTGCTTCAGCTCTATGACTCACCTGTTTTAGACCTTAGATGTTTGTCTGTCCACTGATGATTGAGTCATATATTATTGTCTTAGCTATCGCAGTTCAGACAGATCACCTAAAACAAGAATGGTCTGTCTGTGAAGAGACTGTTATTAACATTTCCTGTTGCAGACAGCTCAAAGGGTTCTGTAATTCTTAATTAACATTCATAATAAACACTTGAAGAAGCTGTCATGACAACTTCAAAGACATGTTTTCTGTAGGACATTTAGACATTGTGCTCCATTTTGACACTATGCAACACGGGTCCTCTAATTCTGCTCGAAGAAATTAAAAATGTCTACGAATGTGTGCTCACTTGAGCAAACAGTTGATGCTAATGTGGCAGCGTGGGCCACGATGAAAGCTGCCAAAATTGCTGCCTCTCCAAATCTTTGCACATTTAAATATTATGCATATTATTGTGGTGGATAACCTACTCTGCAGTGTCACCTGTTTCTTTATATTTTTGAGGGGCTGAGCCTGACTTTAAGCAAACAAAACCTGTTTAGACGTTGTCAGAGAGGTCTTGTATGGTCATTTTGAAGGCTATACTTTGTGTCGTGTCTTCCAGCAACAGTCGTAGGCTCAGACTGAATGTGAGTGGAAACCCTGCCATTTCGATTTTACCCACGACTCCCCAGAGGGGGGGTACACAAAGAGACAATGACGCAGGGTAAAAGAGAAAACGTATAAAAGGAGATATGAGAGAGAGAGAGAGAGAAAAGAAGTCTTGCCATAAAAGTGAGAAACATCCAGGGCTCGCTGTCCAGAGATTTTGAGGGGAAGAGAGTGAGGAACATAAAGTCAAAGATAGAGAAAGAAATGAAGAGGAGGGAGATACTATCTTCACTGGTCCCTGGTGTCTACTGTTTTCAGTCAGCAAGTCTCTTTTAAGATAAATCCAATGTTCCCACAATTGAAGAGTTGAAAAGAGTGACTGTTCATGGGGGCGAAAATGGATTGCAGGAGGAGGGAGACCCAGGAGAAAAGACTCAGGACACGAGGGGCATGACCATAACTCCATCTGTGGTATTTTGTTTTTTTTTTTCTCCTCTGTCTCAAGATGTGCCTCCAGGAAAGGCCGAAGGAAAGGAGCAAAAATAGCACGCTTACTCAAAGGAGAACGCGCTAATTAGATTTTTCCGGGACCCTCACGCCACTGACTCATTTCCCTGCCAATCACACCCTAACTACTCAACAACTTCCTCCTCTTTTATACGCAGACTCCCCCTTCACGTCTCTCTGTTGTCATGTCGCCTTCTCACTCTTTTCCTTCTTCTGTCGTCATGTTGTTTGCTTGATTTAGCGTGTTTGTGGAATAAGGGCACTTTCCAATGATGCGGGCCCACTTACTCAGTCAGTGGCCTGTATAATTACACATGCAGCCATTCTGACACATTTCAACGTGATGGAGGCGACGCTGGTGGGGGTTTATCCACCCTCATTTGCAGGACTTTAATTACAGCGATGTTTGTTTTGTGGTGATTGTAGAAATTAGCTAACCTCAGCTATCACAATACTGACTGGAAACTATATGAACTGATTAACAACAAAACGTAACTTGGTGCTGTTGATATATGTTTAGAATCATTTTTGATAATGTCATCCATATTCTGCTGTTCTGTCTGTTCACTTGAATACAATTTCTTGGAAACTCATAAGAGCATCTATCCCCAATTGCTCATTAGCGCAATTTTTACTCAGCCTTAGAGCCAGATGTTGTGGCCAAGATAAACAGTTGCTCTGTTAGACTGTTCCTGGCACCGTATGATCACTCTACGTTGAGTATTTTTGCCTTTAAAACATTTGAGGAGTGAAACAGGGAGGATGCAGGGAAGGCTTCCAGGATGACAAGATGGAGAGAACTGACACCAAGCACAAAAATATTTGAACCTTACACATTCCCACACACTGATAACAGCCTAACCTTTCCTTCCCATCTGAATCTTTCTTTCTTTCTTTCTTTTCTTTCACCAGCTCCCATTCATAGCTCTTTGCAATCCATTATATTGTTAATCTCAGGCATTAGAGTGATGAACAGATGTTAAAGGAAAGGTCCATTTATATTCACTTTAACAGATATGTTTCAAAGAGAATAAGGTCCTCTAAGCCCCAAACTACAGTACGCCTTCTGAATGTTTTTCCTGAGGCTTTGTGACCTCAAGAAGTGAAAAATCCTGCAGTGCAGAACTTTAACATATAAATGATCAGTTACATTCAAGGCTTTGCTAAATGAGTTCACACAATGCTGATTAAGCCTATCACCACAAGATACATTTCTCTGTATTTCAATGTATACATTCCCACTCTGGCTGTTTGAATGCACATCCAGAGACTTCTGCCAGCCGAGACAGCTAACTTCCAATTACCTCTCTGCTAACTTGGGAGGAGGAGGATCCAAATGGATCAAATTCTGGTAGTGAAATGTGTCATTTCATGGGGGTTTTGTGACGCTCAAAATAATTTATCAGTCCCACTTTGTAACACTTAGAGGCAAAACAATGTAATGGCTCTTCATGTAAAAAAAGAAGAATGCTGTAGAGTGCTTGGGAGTTAAAATTAATCTACTGTCAATATTTAATTTGGCACTCTTTCTAAAATTTTCTGGAGAACAACCACTTACAGTGCAGGTTAATTATTATTATTAAAATCTATTAAGATTAAGATGAAATTATGTGCAGACATTCATGGTCTCCAGGGGAAGAATTCATTTTGGTCATTCCCTGGCTTTCCATTTAGCAACATCATCAGGCTGATGTTTTAATTGGGCCAATACTTTGTTTTATGACTAAATATTTACAGAACTATTAATGCCATTCCCTTCAGCCAGAGCTGTACCAAGTTGTGAGCACTGAACAATGACATGTTAGCTTACTAACGTGAGCCAAACGCCAGCAATAGCATTTAGCTGTCTTTAAATACAGCCTCACAGAGCTGCTAGCATGACTAGAGACTCTTAGTCTTGTTTTTCGCCACCCTTCCTGTTGTGTCTTGTGTTTATTTTGGAGTTAATTGGTAAATTCCAATGTCAAATTTGAATATCATCTTTACTTATGCCTTGATAACTTGTTCTGCTTGAAAATGACAATGAATACAAGTTTCGCAAAATAAAATTGAAGACCATCAGTTAACTAATATATCATATATTTTATGATTATGTCTCTTTTTGCTTCCCAGGACCCCAGAAGCAAGCACAAGTTCAAGATCCACACATACGGAAGTCCCACCTTCTGCGACCACTGCGGTTCACTGCTGTACGGGCTCATCCACCAGGGGATGAAATGTGACAGTGAGTACACACCCCTGTATGTGTGTGTGTGTATGTGTATGCTGTGCCGGTTTCCGTCCTACAGCCGACCCTAATGAGAACAGATGGGAATAGACTGGTACTGTACTACACTCAGCCACATCTGCAGACCCGGCAGAATTCTCTGTCCCTCCCTGCGCTTCCATTCTTTCCACCCACACTCCTCTATCAACTCTTCCTTTAGTATATACGACCCCATCCTGCAATGAATTTCCCTCCTTTTGATTTGCCTTTTCTTTCTTCTCTGCTTTCCTCTTTCTTCTCCCTCTTTCTCCTTGACATGCTGTTTTTCTTATCTCCCTTTTCTCTTTTGTGTCCCTCACTGTACGTCCATTGTCCAACCCCCTCCCCTCCTCTTTCCAAGTTGCCTCCGTCCATCACTCTCCCTCCCCCCTGCTCTTCTCTTACTCTGTCTATCCATCTGTGGGTCTCGGGTGGCGGCCTCATTGCAGATGGTAATGGGAGCACACCAGAACAAATTGATGCGTCGAGGCCATCGCTATTGCGAGTTGCTTCCCCATCTCCCGTCTCTCCTTGTCTCCTCCCAGCATGTCAGCCTGACAACCCTGCCAAGTGGAGGAACGAAGGGACGGAGAGCGCAGGAAAGATGGATGGTTGGATGGAGGAGAGGAGAAGAACAGGAGGAGGGAAGTGAAGTGCAGAAAATACAGAAGGGGGAGGAGGTTAGAGAGAAAGTTAGAGGGCAGAAAAGGGACAGAGGAGGAAACGAGGGGGAAGAGGAGAACAAATGTTCTCTTTTCCCTCTGGTCCCTCATCTGTTTAGCTTTGTCAAAGTGTGTGTGTGTGTGTGTGTGTGTGTGTGTGTGTGTGTGTGTGTGTGTGTGTGTGTGTGTGTGTGTGTGTGTGTGTGTGTGTGTGTTTGTGTGTGTGTGGGTGTTAGAGCACAAGCGTCTTTTCTAATGTCCATGTGAAAGTGATGGCTGTCTCATCTGCATACAGTGATTATACCATCACTAAGTTAATGTGGTAATTACTTGTTGATGTTTTAGTGTACACAGCGTATTTGAGACAAGCAGTGTCTACTTTGATTGCAACTCTTACCCATCTAAAATAGACATTTCTGTACTGCATCGTGTCTTGGACAAATCATTTGCCACATTGAGTCTGCAGCCTAGCGTGCATCTGTTTGCAGACAGGAAAACATCAGCAATCCTTAAAGACTTATATACTTAATTAGTTTCATTAAAATTAAGCTATTGCAGCCAACACTGAACTTTACTTCAGTACATTGTGAAAGGTCCAGATGACAGCTTCTAAAAGAGTCAGGGCCAAATATGTAGATGAATGCTAAAGGCAAATCCAGCAGTTCACTGGATATTCAAGTTGAAGGTTAAGTTTAGTGAGTACAAAGCCACAACTCCCCGTCTTCTATGTTTTGTATCATCAAATAATTTTTTCTTAACCTTTCATATATTCTGTTTTTGTTAAAGCTGCCGTAAGTAATTTTTTATCTATTATTTGCTGGTTGAAATATGCTCCAAAATGTGTCTTAGAGTGGAGAGGTGTTGTCAAAGGCTTCAGTGACGCAGGATAATTGAACAGCCAGGCAGCACTACAGAGATATTCCCTTGATGCCTACTGTAGATAACATGCAGGATGTGCAAAATGCATCTGGTCAACAGTCTTTTTTTCCTCATGTGTGCACACAACAAAATGGGTTTTTTTATATTACTGTCAAATATATTGCTAGTGTGACTCTAGAAGTTCTTTCTCCTCTTTATTTGTCTGTGTGTCTTATCCTGAGTGTGCGTGTTAAACCACAGTTTCCTTTACAGTTTCCTCAACACTCTGTATGTTCCCCTCTGCTTTCTGTCTCCATCCAGCCTGCGACATGAACGTGCACAAGCAGTGTGTGGTCAACGTGCCAAGTCTGTGTGGGATGGACCACACGGAGCGCCGGGGTCGCCTATTCCTCAAGATCGAGGTCAGCGGGGACAGGCTACACGTCACAGGTTGGTCTTAGTCTCAATCAGTGTGGCTGCATGTTGCACTCGAGGCTGTTGAAGTCTAAAACCAATGAGAGCAAGTGGTTCCCTGATGGGACTGAATGAATGATTCATTTTTAAGCCATTGAAAGATATCTCTGGGTTTATTCATATTTGTAACTCTGAACATCTTCGAGTATCTTAATTAATGAAGTATTCAGAAAAATGTGTTTATTTATACTGAGCCAGTTATTTCTCTAGACAGAGAGGGGACTTTTCTCTTCCAGTCCAGGTTTGAACTCTGTTGCCAATGTTTTTAGTTAGTGGATATTTGGAGTAAGTGTGTGTTTTTTTTTGGTTTTTTTTTAGCAGCATATGGTCAGGGATGAGATTTTTTTCTCTTCACATGGATAATAATAATTCACAGTACCACACACTTGAAACTCACACAGAGAACTCTCTGTATGTAGCACCGTCCGTGTCAGCATAAAAATTGAGTTGTGGCTGCCTCCATAACCTGTGTCGCACATGTGCGTATTTTCAACACCTCTAAATTATCCTGTCAGTCAAGAGCAGCACCTGGAGTGGGGAACTGTACAGTGTTAAAACCCTTTGGCAGGGAGAGAAATGACTGCTGGGTCGCTTCCACAACCTTTCTCTTCTTTTATACACACACATACACACACTCACACAGCAACATGTCAAGGCCGTGCTGGTCAGAGAATATGAATGCTGAGGCCAATAAAGTGTTTTTAACTCAGTCGGGATCGAACAGGAAAAAGTAGAGAAGCTATAGTAGAGAAGAGATGGAGTGGCTCATGTGGTTGAAACGGAAATATATTGCTTTCATAAAAATGTGTTTGTTTATAGTCTTCCAGATGGGAAAAAAAATAGGGAAGGAGAGAAAGCATCAGTGTTCGCTCCGCTAGCATTGCTTTTCATTTTATTAACTTGCCGTCTGCTGTACACAACATCCAGTTATTTTGTCTGTTTGTCTCCTGAACAAGATGTGATCTACTGCACAACACTGACAGTTACATGCTCTGTTCTATGTCCTTGTTTGCTTGTTTCTGTCTGTGAGTTTGACTGCGCATGTGATGTGATGACCACCCTCAGCACGAATGAGCAAAATGAGGCAGTGTTAACAGCAGTGACAGCAGTGGTCTTGTTGACATGGTTACCTCAGTCTTTTCAGATTAGGCTAAATGGACACCACTGAAACTCAACTGGATCACATTCATGGAGAGAGTGGGCGAGACGGATGTTACCATGTTGAATTGATGTGCTTTCTCTTTCTTTACCCCCCCCCCACCCACCCACCGGTGTTCCAGTGTGTACGAAAGTGTTGGCGCCGCTTCACACTGTTAACTTCAAGGAACATTTGACTGTGTGCTCTGCAGCACCTGCTCTCAGCATATGTGGTGACTGATTAAAATACAAACTTAAGACTTCTGTGTCTTTCCCTCATTATATGGTGGTTCTATCTGTCATTTTTGGAGCTGTGACCAGTAATCATTTTCTTAAACCTGTTGATTGTTTTTCATGCAATTTATCATTAAATGAAAATGTCAAAAAAAACAAAAAAATGTGAAAAACAATCACAACAATTTTACATTTGATGTCTGACAAGCAAAACAAAACTCAAAGATATTCAATCAACAATGAATTTTGCAAAAGAGAGAAAAACAGCCATTTATTTGGCCTTTTTTGCTTGTTAAATGACATGAACAATTAATCAGTTTTCACAATTTTAAGTATAATCTGTTAACAGACTGACTTATTGCTTTAGCACTAATCTTCATGTATTGCTTACTTAAACAATGATTAAATTTAAAGCAGTGTTCAGCGATTTTTTTTTTGTCAACACTACTATATTGGCACCTTTTAAGTTGATATGGCTAACGTGCTGACAAACAGATGCTTATTTACACATCCAGCACACAAGAAGCAACATAAGCATTAATTTGGAGTTGCACCTGACAAATGAACTGCTTTCCACCTTCTGCTGAAGGGAATATCTGGCCTTTTAACCAATAAATGCTCCACTATGTTCACCAGTCACCAATCACTAGTCGCTAACTTTTTCTATCTGATGTTTGGTGCTGGGCACATAAATTTAAAGTAGGTTTTTAGTGTTTCTTTAGAGCTGTTCTGCTAAAAGAACTGCATGCTTTGACCAAAAACAATTAGATCACAGTAGTGACAGTGAATGACAACAGTAAAGCTGTGGGCTGCGAAGCCAAAAGAATTAGCTTAAAGACACTAAAATACTATGTAGTGCTGAGAGTAAAAGCTGCAGAGTCGGATGATAATTATCTGTGGGTTTTTGAACACAAGCAGCGTATTACACAAATCTTTTGAGCCATTGTTAATATAAAACAGTGCAGCTTTAAAAAGGACAGAAAGTTGGCGTATAAATTATTACTTTCACTTCATTATTCATCTAAAAATAAATATTTGAAATGTAAAGAAGGACAGTTCATTAATTTCCCAGGATCCAGATAAAGTGAAAAGGACAGAAAAAAAATGAAAGTGATGGACCAACTGAAGTAAAGCAGGGGCTTGTTGCTGCTGACTGACAGGCTTTGCAAGAAGGAAAGAGAAAAGAAGATAAAGATCAATACTGAGAACAATACGGGAGGGAGAGACAGCAGATGAATTGTATGTTCTTCAGTGTTTTGTTTGGGGTTTTTTTTCTCGCTCTCTCTCTGTCTCTTTCTAATGGCAGTGGTCTGAACAGTGAAGCCCGAGCTTGTTCTCCATCTCCCCTCTGGCTCCCTCAGCCAAGTGGCGGGCCTTTGTGGTTCACCGCACCAATGTGAACTTGATTAAATCTTTCCAGCCAAGAAAACAGACACAACTCCCAGGCTCCCTCTGTAACCACCATCCTCTCCTCTTCTTCCGCCCTTTTCCCCTTCTCTCTCTCTCTCTCTCTCCTCTCCGTCCCCTCATCCGATATTGACATTTCCTGTTTTCTTCTACCTGTTCCTTTGAGACCGCAGCATGTCTCCTCCCCCTCCCTTCATCCATTTTCCCTCCATACCTGCGGAGCTCCCACACATTCACTCATGTTCTGTTTTCTCCCTCCCCTTTCTTCATCAGTAAGACATCAACATCTGTCCTTTTTCTCTCATCCTCTCTTTTTCAACCAGCTGAGACTGTTGCTCAGCTGAGTGTCCTCTCCCCTCTGGCTCTAATGTCTCTTCCTCACCTCCCAAATTCCCTCTACATCCTCTGTCTCTTTTGCTCTTCCTGTACCTCTACTTCATCCTTTCTTTCTTTTTTTCCCCCCTTTACCCTTCTCTCACTCCTTTGCCTGATCGTTGTCTCTCCTAGTAAAAGTGACATAAATAACCAGCGGGCATGAGCAGACGTTTATTCTGGGGGTTTAAGAAAAGGCAAACATGCAAACGTCCCCCCATGACCTGCCTACACACACACACACACACACACACACACACACACATACACACATATAGGGCATCTGAGGATCAGGCCAAAGTGAGCACACAGCGGTTTACTCAGGGTGAGATTTCCTATTGCTGACATGCTCGCCTCAGGTTTAAAGCACGGTTGAGGAAGAGGAATACATTTTTTTTTCTCTACTGACATAACTCATAGCACCATCGGGCCTAAAAGAATATATAGATAAAGCTTTATTATCTGATATTCTGAGAGACTTTTAACACTTATGTATCATATGTGTTTGTCTCTTATCTGAAATATATTTTTATCACATCAGTAACATTATATTTTAACAACCCATTTTGGATTCATAAGCAGTACATAAACAATTCTAACACCCTAAAATATGTTGTAGACTGAATGGTTGACGATATAAGTTTGAAAGTATTTATTAACTCAGTATCTCAGCTGCAGTTTGACTTTGTCTGCTGTATATTGTTTTGCAGCTATCTGTTGACTTAACTGATATAATTCGCCTGTAAGTCTCAATGAATTTTGTCTTAGGGGTGTGTGGGTGGACTTTTAGAAAAACGCCAAAGCACTACTCATGTCTCAGCTAAAACCCAGCCTTTGTTGAATTTCCTACTTCCTTGTAACATTCACAACAAGAAGTTAGAAGCCTTTAAGTTAAATGTGCTTCTCCTCCTGCTCCTTCCACTGAGTGTGTGAATTCTGAGTTCAGATCTCTGACACCGCACGGCAGAGATCCATCCAGCTCCTGTTTGGCCTTGCAGCTTTCCCCACAGATTATCTGGCATTCATTGGTTGTACATGGTATTGTTATGCAACAAGAGATTTGAATTTCAAAGCCTTTTCGGGGGAGATTACATTGTTGGTCTGCCGTGGCCCTGTATGCACCCACCCCGGGATCTAAATGATATTCATTTTTAGCTTTGGCATATTTTCATGTGTGGAGTTTGCATGTTCTCCCCGTGTCTGCGTGGGTTCTCTCCGGGTATTCCGGCTTCCTCCCACAGACCAAAAAACATGCAGGTTCGGTTAATTGGACACTGTAGGTGTGAATTTGAGTGTGAATGGTTTTCTGTCTCTATACTATATGTTAGCCCTTTGATTGACTGGCGAATTGTCCAGGTGTAGCCCGCCTCTTGCCCAATGTCAGCTGAGATTGGCTCCAGCTCCCCTGCAAACCTCTAGAGGATAAGTGGTAAAGAGGATGGATGGATATTTTTATGAAGCAGCTATACAGTTCAGATAGAAAAGATAACATCAGCATCTAGTGGTTGGTGTTTCATCTTTTTATGCTTCTAAAGAATATCATAAAGATATCATAGGAAGTGGATAACAGTCTGGGAGATGAATGTGTTGAATATGGTTTTAGTTTAGACTTACTGCTGGGGGGAAACTGTTAAAAACATAAATTGCTTTAATGTTTCTAGTGGAAATAAGTGCAGGCAATTATACTTTGCACTTTAGAGAACATGTCAGAGATATTAGTCAATAAACAAGCATTTTGAAAAAGAAAGAAGCTGAACTTAGTCATTCATTATCTCTAAATTCTAGAGGCTCCGGGCTCTAAAAGTGTCAGCTAATTGCCATTACACTTTCTTCATGTGTTTTGTTGGTACTTTTTTTAAAATCAGGACATTTCAGAGTCATGCACGGTGATAGTTTTGCCTCCATGATGATGATGCACCTGTGAAAAATCTGCGCAGAAGTCAAATTTAAGAAGTTTTCAGAAGTTAACAGTTGCATAATATGTGGCTGTTTTTTCTGTCAATATAATATCTTGTTTTCCCCCAAACAAGTGATGAAGACAAACCATGCACAAGCAGGAAGGTGCAAACACACACACACACACACGGACACACATCCTCTAATCTTATTGGTAACTATCTCATAAGCAGTGAGGAGAGGGGAGGATACAGAAGGCAAGCAGCTCTTGTTGTATCTAAGCAACAACAGACAGCAGAGATGGTCCTTGATCAGTGCTGATGATGATGTTTCATTGTGTTTGTGTGTGTGTGTGTGTGTGTGTGTGTGTGTGTGTGTGTGAGAGAGAGAGACAGAAAGAGAGAGACTGCACATGTGCATGAATACATGCGTGCATGTGTAACTTGCACGCTTCTGTGGCATACAGTATATGTAGAATCCATTCTCATCTGTTTCTACACGTGTTTGTTTGTCTGTGTGTGTTTTTGCCTAATTAGCATGTTTACAGCCTTCCTGAAGTTGCTTTGGTGTCGGCAGCGTTGCCATGGAAGTGACTGATGCCTGTAACGCCGCCACAGCCAGCAGAGGGGAGGATTTAGATGAGAACGTGGGATGCTGAGATTTTCCTTCTGCTTCTCATAGTTTATTAGATGTGTGTGTGTGTGTGTGTGTGTGTGTGTGTGTGTGTGTGTGTAAAGACAGGAGGGGGGATTACTGTAGCTGAGAATTTGTATTGGATAAGGAGTGAACTATGAGGTTGAACCAACACATGCATGAACACGGTAGAAGCCTCTGACTCTGGCTTCTGTCATATAAACAACTCTGAATAAGAGACCTACGCTGCCCTCTACCGCATGAAACTGAAAGAGCATAAAAGAAATGTGACACTGATAAGAACAGTTCTAACATTCCTCTGATATTCAAAGATTCATCTCGTTGTCCTTCAGGTTTCTTAATTCATTCTCTATCTGTAATAAATCCTGTGTTATTATTTCATTCCTTCTTACCTATTTTTAAAGGATTATTCTGTCTTTTGTGTCATAATTTTTCACACGAGCACTTTCTTCACTTTTAAGCATTATCTGCATTAATATTGTTTTCTATCTCTTCTATTTGCACACAGTGAATGAGGATAAAGATTTAGAGCTTATTTCTTCCACTTAGAAGAAGATATTTGTTATTGTTTGTACTGTAGCTGTTAAAGTAACTCCCACAGACTTAAAAATAGATAAACCATTGCAGTGAACACAAAGCCTTAATATGGCTTTGGCAAAGTTTCTGATTCTAGATTTTTTCATAATTCATAATCCTTTTAAAAGCACAAATCTTATCATCACACCGGCGACGAAGAGCAAGTAAATGTCAAAGTAAATCTGATCAAATCTCACATAGACAGAGCTGAATGAGCTGCAGTGACTCTCCAGGACTTGCTTTGTATTCAACCTGGGAATATTTATCCTCACAGTGAAAATACATTACCACTGTTTTAATGAAGAATCTCAGCAATGAGGGTGTCCTTGTGTGAAAGTTCACACTGACACTGAAACATTCAGCTTTACAGCCTCTTTCCTCCTGTGCTGTGCCTGATTACATTGAAATATGCAGAGTGGGGAGGTTGGAGCTGATAAAAACAGTTTTAGAGGATCACTGTGATCCTGTTTCTGCTCTCTCCGTCTGTTGAGGTCTGTTATTGTTCTGTTTTATGTCACACACTTTTCTTTTATCTATGGGGCTCTTGTCTTGCCATGTATCTCACGATAGTCTGTCTTTCTTGCTTACAACAACAAACTGTATTGATTTCTTTATTGTCTTTCTTTATTAATCGATGGACTGAGACTGTCCTGACATTTGTTTGTGTGTTTAGAGGATGTCGCTAAGTGGGGCAGCGTTGGAGTCGGCCCATTGGCCATTTACTGTAGATGTTGTCACCATGGTGAAGGTGGCTTGCTCACGCCACCCCGTCCCCCCTACTCCTGTTGCTATGTAACAGCCCACTTTCCCCCCCTCCCCCTCCTTTTGTCAGTTATCACACAGGGAAACGTCACACCTCCCTCATTTTATCTGCTCACCTATTGCCCTAATCATGTGCACAACTGACAGTAAGAGAATACACCACAGCAGTTTTATTCACTCCCTCCACTGAGGAAGGTGTCATTTTGTCATCACCTGTCTTATTTATTGTTTTACAACAAATGGGGGGTGGGGATTAAGCCCTATTTCACTCTTTTTCTTGTTTTCCATGATTTTACATGTGCACATGCCCTGACACCCACTGGTGTTGTAATCCTGTTGGTGCTGTTTCACACTGTCAACTTCAAGTGAATTTTTACAGTATGCTTTGCTTCGCAGCACCTGTCATCAGCGTATGTGGTGCCTGATATGATGAGCTATTAGCCAACTGTCCGTCTGTACTGATTTCGGTTATCTTACAGTCTGTGTTCCCTTCTGTCAATGTCTTACATAAAGAAATATGCAATAGTTTTGAATGTTTTACAAAAATATCACAAATTGCATATCTTTAAATTACTTCCGCATGGGTGTTGGTTCACATTTTTCAACACTGTTACTGATACCGATACCAAAACAATACTTTTTTGATGCCTTACTTTTAGGGGAAAAAAAATTCTACAAAACCATCTCAAATGTTAAATGGGCAACACATTAGTTTAAGTTCCCTCAGTGGATGCTGGTATACAAAACAGATAGTGAATGACAATCTAGTAAAACACTGCTGTCAGAATGTAAAATATGTCTTCATAGGAGAAGTTATAATTTTTGATGAATACTGTACATTAATAAACACTTAAAATGGCCCTTTATCTGCTTATGACTACATCCTAGTATGTTAAAAACAATTACTTAAATGTTCATAGTATACTGCTTAGAAATGCTAAATAGGGGGACCTAAAGTTTCACAATCAGCTGTCAAGGAACATTTCCAAATTATGATTTAAATCAATAAATGATTAAAGTACAAGAACAAAAAAAATTCCCGGTCGTACTACTGACCATTTGAAGCATAACTTAGTTTGTAGTTTGTACTAGACATGCTTTGGTTTCATTACATAACAGTTTGGTGTCAAAAATAACTTAAAAAGACTCAAAATGAGGTAGAGACCAGTAATCTACTTTATAGGAGTTCACATATATAATACAAATTTAACTTTGTTAGGGAAGTTCAGCTCATTTCTGTTTGTTGTCCGACCTTGAGGTTACTTTCTGTGACTCAACAAAAACAAAATAATCATCCCCTCTTCCATCCATCTATTCATCACTCCATCTACACTCCATTTCTGCTTCTTTAACGTCTGAGTCAGTGTGGAGTCATGAAGTCTGTAAATCTAGGTCAGGGCACAAACACACACATGTTTACAATGTCTCCCTGTCTCCTTTCCTTCTTCTAGTGGGTGAAGCCAGAAACCTGATCCCCATGGATCCAAATGGTTTATCAGACCCGTATGTTAAACTCAAGCTCATCCCAGACCCAAAGAATGAGACCAAACAGAAGACCAGGACCATCCGTTCATCTCTCAACCCCTGCTGGAACGAGTCCTTCACCTTGTGAGTCCCCAAGTCTGTGTGGAATGCTGTATATGTTTATGTAATAGAAGAATGATCATTTTTGGCTTTTTTCCTAGAGATTATCTAGTGTGCAAAGTTCTCAACAATCAAATAGAACAAAACAGATCTTTGGACAGCATTTGATTCTTGCAGTCTGTGTCATCACATACTGTTACTTCTCCTCTGTGTGTGTTATGTGTGTGCACTTAGTAAGCTGAAAGCAGCCGACAAGGACCGCCGTCTCTCCATTGAGGTGTGGGACTGGGACCGAACCACCCGGAATGACTTCATGGGCTCCATGTCGTTCGGAGTGTCCGAACTGATCAAAGCTCCCACCTGTGGCTGGTCAGTCATGTCTCTGAGTCCTATTTACTTGAAATCTCATTCACAATAATTCATACTTAAAGTTTCCTAACAGTCTCCTAATATTGCATTGAAGGTCTTCAATGCATTGTGTATAGTAGAGTCACTATCATAAATACAGCAGTAATTGCCAAAAGTTTTGTTTGTTTGTTTTTTTTTAAAAAAAGGCAAAATAATTTATTTTATAGTGAATGAGTAAGTAATAAGTAAATATGATAAATAGTTGCACTGCCTCAGTATTTCATAGAAGTTTACTCTACAACTCTCTTGCTGGCCACCATCATTGCTTTTACCTTCACTGCAAAACAGCAGTCCAGCATGGATAAACCAGACATAAAAGCTGCTGGCTTAAGTCATCTCCGTCTACTCTGACAAACAGCTTTGGTTGGCGCCATTTCCTTTTCTATGTCCTTGTCTTCCTGCCTTGTCTCACACTGATAAACATAAATTCACAGATAGGTCAAAGTCACTTTTCCACAGCCATGTTAGCATACCTGCCGCCGTCTAGCCTAAACCGAGTCTGATCGACTGCTGCTGTGAGTACAGTGAGACACTTCTGGAAATACCTGTGTGTAAAGATGTTTGGACCAGCTTCTTGGAAGCAGTGCACATGCCTGTGTGTGTGTGTGTGTGTGTGTGTGTGTGTGTGTGTGTGTGTGTGTGCGCGCACCTGTGTATTGTACTGTATATTCAAGGTCATTAGACAAGGGGCGAGAGGATGTGTACATTAGAGAGGAAGTAGAGTCAAGATGGCACTACTGACAGAGAGCAGACCTGCAAACACTACTATGATTGAAGTGGTGGTGAATGCAGAGATTTTCAGCTGTGTGGGTGGACAGAGGAGACAGACGCATAGATGATGGATTAATAGTAAATTGGAAAAGAGCTTGATAAATGAAAATGTTACAGAAAGTAAATTACAAAACAGATTCTTTTTTTGTCTCTCTCAGGTACAAGTTGCTGAACCAGGAGGAGGGGGAGTACTACAACGTGCCCATCCCCGAGGAGGACGATGTCGACCTGGAGCTCCGACAGAAGTTTGAGGTGAGGACGGTTGAGAAAGGTTATCAGTTTGTTACATTCAGTGAAAGCATAAGTCAGTTTTGTTTGTCGCAACATGCCTGTTGTGCCTAAACACACACACACACAGAGTCACTTTTAACAAAAACGTGTGCCTCTCCTCTTGTCACCATGGTAACCGTGCCCTGTTCCCACTTGTGCTTTTCACCCTGTGTGCCAGAGAGGGAGAGGAGATCACTTTCTCCTGGCAGTGGAGTGAATGTTCATGCTGTTAGAGGAAAATTTCACTTGCAGTACACACGTGTGCAAGTGGGCAAAAACCATAACATGGACAGCACAAATAATACAGAGACAGCAAACAACAAAGGATGCAAGAGTCCAAGAGTCGTATGTCAGAAGTGCAGTTGCAGATAAAAACCTCTAATACTCACCTCTGTCACTTAACAGCTATAGTATGAACATTGAATTATTATGCAATGGCAAAAAAAATCCTAATCCTAACCAAGTAAAAGCAATTATTTTGAGCTCTTAATGAAGGTGAGTATTGAAGGTTATGACTTAAATAATCAATTATAGTTGTCTTTTTCATTCATCCAGAGTTGCTGTACTTCTGGTTTTGCTTACAGTGGGACTTGATTTATTGTAGCAAACACATCTAAGAAGTCATACAGAAGGAGAAATCATGTCAAAATGAAGCCTGTGAGGGGCTTTTGTTGCTCTCAAAAAAACAACTTTAGGGTCTTAAAGTTTTTTGACCTCACTTGACCCTGTTGTAAAGTGTTTCCAGTGTTTTTGTTATATAATTAAAAGTAAATTTCTATGAAACCATGTAAACACCAAGAACCATTATCTACTGTTTTAGAAGATCCAATTTCCAGCTTTCTAATACATTATATTTAAATTCATTTCAATAGTTTGTCTCATTTGTCCCTCAGTATTATTCTATTTTTCCCCCCATTCATGCCTCTTGGAAAAGACCAGCATTTATTCAGGGTTTTTTCACTTTACTAAAAATGATTTATACCTTATATCTGATTTCTGAAGCAGGCTGTAATGTCTGAGATTTATTACTTTTTCTACCTTCCTGTCAGCCGCTCATTCATTTCATGTCAAAGTGCAGCGGAATTCACAAGGAATTGAATATCACAGGGAAAATGATAGGGAACATAGTTGAAAGTGCGTATTGATATGAAAAATGTGCAAAAATAATGTAACTTTGACTAGAATAAAAGCAAACCTGATGTTAATCGTTATGGATTTCCATGAGCCACTTCAAGCTGATTTGAGTGTGAGAAAATGAATGAAAACAAAAGACTTTTTTTTTTTTTTAATTTAAAATGGTTGGATTTGTAGTAAATGAAATCAGCATACAAAAACACTGGTATGGTCTTTTTCAATCAAGTCTAAGGAAACATTAATTACAACTAACTCTTGCTCTCTAGTGGTTGACTGGTTTACTACAGCTCATAGATAGGGGCCCTAATGTGTCCCTGTGACACATTACAACATCTACACTTTAAATAAAACTTCCACATTATTAACACACAGGCTGAAGGTGGCTGTTATATTGAGCAGTGGAATGTAAACAAGAGCATACAAGTATGAAATCAAGTAAAGAAAGGGAGATGGAAGCGGTTTATTAAAGTCCTGGTTCATATGTGCATGCAGGTGTTTTAATACTGAGTGTACAGCAGCCCTCAAGTTTTATTGTTTTTAATTTCCAGCTTCTCTCCATACAACGCTGACCTTGACTTTCCTCCGAGGCTAGCATCTTCACACAACTGTGCAGTTGCCGTGGAAACTAGAGCGAGATGCAGAGATGCAGCCAGATGTGACAGAACAGGATTTATTCATGTTTCCCAGTCATGCCTTTGATTGTTTGTAGGTAGACGATTTAAACAGATCAAGATAATGATTACTCAAGTCTCTGTGCACATGTGTATTTTGTCACTTTTTTCCAGCCAAACACACATGCTTAAATCATCTAACCCTTGACCACACTAATAAGTGAGTTTCTTCTCTCCTCTAGGCCTGCCAGTTAAATATCCACTATCTCAAGGTAGCTCTTCTGCCTGCTCCGTCTCTGTTTCTCTCACTCCCAGCTTGCACTTGCCCTTACTTTATTTACTTGCACTTACTTTATTTACTTACCAGGATTGTTTGTGGATCTCTGCTGGGTTTCCACAAATTAATCTGATTTACTAACAAAGGCTCTCAACATCATATGGCTGAACCAGCCCAATTTATTGACGGTTATACACACCCTACATGAATGTGCTTTTCTCTCTCGAACTCCTCTCACAAATGTATACGCTAACCCTTTCACCCTGTCTCATTCTATCTTAATCACATCTTAATCACCCACACAAGTATGGGGACTACATATACTTTAATCATCAAGGAACACTGAAATTATACATTTTGCAGCACCTGCAGCATATGCTGCAAAGGTCAGTAAAAGTAGTAAAGTAAATTCTGACATTTGCAGCATTTGAATCTGCTTTAAGGCACAAACAGGAAAGCAGTTGATGTTCTTTAAGAACAAGCAGACACAACTGCAACATCTTCTTTTAAACTGAAGCCTCATTAGAAGAATCATTCAAATAAAATAAAAACATAAAGGAAACTAACAGTCATGGTCTCCTCTCTTTTCAAGGTTTCAGTCTTATTATGATTATAAAATTTAATAAAAGTGCTGCATTTATCAGCTTAATATATGTACTCCCTATCTTGCAAACAAACATCAGACAGCATTATTGTTAGTAAATTGGTGAACCCCTATGAGTGGACCTCTATCAGTGTGCTGTCATTGGCCAAGAGAGCTTCACACCTGCTCCTCATTGGCTGACAGTGTGGTCCACAGTCTGCCTTCTACTAGTCTGCCATTGGTGTGGACTATAGAAGGCTGTTAGGGCATGAAGCATGGATGGACACTCACTAATGATGCACAATAACTGTATGAGTGAATGAACACGCAGGGTCTTTGGTGTGCTTGATGTGCATGCCAAATCTCTCCACACAGTGGCAGTGTTATATTTATTATAAGGCTGATGTGTGGTTGTGCTGTGTGTGTTCCAATACAACTTTGTGTGGCCACTCTAGTAAAAAAAAGAAAAAAAAAACAATCCAACCTCTGTTTCTGTTGAAACATGTAGATGTGGTATTGTGGTACTGTTTGTATGATGTGAAGTTGTCTCAGTTTTATAAAAGCAGTTGACCCAATGTTAGAAATGTAAAAAAAATGTAAATCCATTTTGAAAATGACTACGACGTGTCTCTCCAAGGTAAGGATGGTAGATGAACAACATCCTCAGAGACAGGCAGCAAAGTAGCACAGGATCTATACATTACAAAACATCGTCTGCCAACAAAATATCACCACTATGATAAAGAAACAGCCTTTATGTAATGACATGAGTATATATCATGCACAACCGAGCTGTAAATTGATGTTCTGTAATACATATTTGACATGTGTATTCACTTTCACAAAGCAGTTACCCACAAATGAATGTCAAAACATCCCTTAAAATGAAGTAATGTGAGCATGAATTATTAGCTGTAACAAGAAAAAAAATACAAAGAAAAACAAAGATAGATAAAAGCCAGGAAAAAAAGAAACATAATTAAATAAAAGATTTCTTTCTTATCCCTTTACTGCAGACATTTAGACGTGTCATATTGTAGTAGGAAAAGCACAGGTGATACAAGTAGGCGATTTGAGGGGGGATTAAGGAGGAAAACTACCCCCTTGTTAGCAAAATGACCAAAATGCATCCCCCTTGTTAACCTGCCATCCCCTAGTAGCAGAGAGAACACAGGAGCAGAGGGGTGGTTTAGTTCAATATATTAGTCTAGTCTGACTGACTCTTTGATCCTTTATCTGATTGAAGTTTGTGCAAGTTAGGATCTATGGCCACGAGCATGGCTCTGAAATATCAGTAGCCTAACTGTGCTGTGTATTGATAAATCCATGGAGCTGTCTATGGTGCTGAAGTAGCAGACAGATTTGTAATTGCACTTTTTCTCTCAGTCCCACCCTTCTGTCGGTATTGTCTTGGATCAATACTCTCTATAAACTATAAACTATAAATACTCAAGTCTATACTATATTGTATCCTGTTTACTCTATAGAGCTGTGTCACCCTCATGATCGAAGTAGCAAAAGAACAAAAGGATCATAGACACACTGCTGCCTGTAGTGCTCCTGCATTTGTGCTGCTGAAAATACACCCCAGACCAAGCCACCTCTGTAACATATTTTAGGGGGGACATGACTGCAGATATAGGTATTTACCATAAATGTTTGGTGTAACCTGGGACTGGAACAGGTAATGTGATTGAAGAAATTAACCTTCACTGACCACAGCGCACTCAGCTGCTACAGTTACATAGTTTGAGGTAAACTAAAAAATTACGGTGTGTTTTGAAAAGGAAACATTATTAAAACACTCAATGTCCACATCCAGTTAAAGAATAGGCCTACACAAAACATGTATTTAGCCTAATAGCAGTTCTATTAAATCAAAATTATAATTGCAATTATAATATCAAGAATTAGGCTCTATAATAATCCTGCCCCCTGTTAAAAATTAACAAATCACCTGCTGGGTGTTAATAATAAGATTAGCAACGGTTCTGCTCTATTCAGTGTGACAGTGAGCCAGCATGCACAATAGCAGGACCCTGAAACTGAAGCAGCTAAATGGACTTTAGCCATCATTCATTTTACCATTTACACCTTTGCTTTTGCTACTGTGACATGTCATCTGGGATCTCTCAGATTTATTTTGCGACCACTGGTTTATGCTGTTAACCATGGCTTTCCTCAGCCACAATAACCTATTGATTACTGACATGCTTGATTTGATATTTGATGACAACATACAAATCTGTTTACTAATGCTAAAATAAAGCAAAAGCTTTGTTAAAATGTTAAGGCACCAGGCTCTTTCTCTCTTCACTTTGCCATCTTGTTGTATCACTCAGTTCTTGAAACATAATTACACCTACTGCCAGGTGAAATTAATTAATAGCAATTAATCACTTATCTTGGCAGCATACCAAAAGAATCCAGCAGTACTCTGGGTTTATGGACCTAACTGAGAACCACGTGCATGCCTCCTTTTCTCTCTTACTACAAATGACAGTCAGAGTTTACATACATCTGCTCTTAATTGAACTAACCAGGTGTACACAGAGAGCTGCTTAACCAGAGAATAAATATGTGACAGTTGAGTGTCATGCCACATTGAGTCAAGAGTAGAGAAACGGTTGGCCTGGCAACAGCTCTTGATGCCCCACCAGTTGCCTGTTTTCTCCGCACTATCTGACGGAAACAGACAACGGCTGGAGCCATGATGGGAGCTAGCAGGGTCTTAATTGCCCTTTTTGTTCAAAGACGCTTGGCAGGCCGGTCATTATAACAACAGGGAACCTTGCAATGCTGGCAACCCCACGCTGACTGCCCACCTCATGATTTCCCAAAATGCATCAGTAGAGAGATCCTGCTGAATATCTGCGTGGATGTTTGAATATAAAAAAGAATCTAACTGGCATGTCAATGGCAAAAAATAGATCACTGCGTTTTCTCATAGAAATTTGCTTTGACTAGGACTAGTGACAGTGAGGGATGTTAGTGTGTCCACTGTGGCACCTTGTAGCGAAAGATCATGTAATAACTGTTAACCAATCAAAGAACTTATCAACATGTGTCAGAATGTAATGGCCAGTTTGCCAAAATAGCTTGAAAAGCAGTCTAATCCAGAAGATAACTGGTACATTCTTTGGTAACACTCTGAGTAATTTTGAGCTATTTAGAGTAATTTAGGTGGTTCATACTACATGTTAATTTTTATAAATTCTTAATAAATTAAACTCTTTAAGGCAGTTCTTTAAGTGATTAAGTAGCAATCACCTGTTGATGTAAATTGACTTTATAGCATCTATGGATTTATTTTTTCATTTTTCATTGTATTGCATTTTAAAGCCATCATATAGTAGCTTTTACATTATCAGTTGTTATCTTTGTGAGTTTTCATTAAAATAAATCCATTTTACCAAAATTTTGGAAAACAAATACTAATAGCTGATTGATTTGTGAGAAAAAATGAGACAACCAGTGATTTAATCCTGCTTCTTTACAAAGTCCTTTACAAAGCTTTACTTTTGCATATGTTGGTAACAATACACTCAGACAGTAAAAGCACAAAACAGAAACATAGAAACCTGATATAGTACCTGAGGTTTTATTCATGTTTGAATTATGAAGAAATCCTCTCTGCTGAAACACAGCATTTGTGAAGGCTGATCTAAAAACTGTCCACATAATGTAAAGCATCATCTTTGTAGAGAAATTATAATCTGGAATAAACTCTGTGTGTTATGCTGTTTGTGTGTACATGTGTGTTGTACATCACAGAAAGCCAAGTTGGGCCACGGTAAGAAAGTGATCACGCCATCAGACCACCGGCGGTTCAGCCTGCCTTCAGGTAACATGGACCGGGTCCGACTCAGCGACTTTAACTTCCTGGCCCTGCTGGGGAAAGGCAGCTTCGGCAAGGTGAGAGCCACTACCACAGGAGTAACATCCTAAGAGGAAGACCATGAATGCCTAAATGTACTATCCCATCATCATTCAGAATCTCTTTGATATATTGTGGCCTTTGACCTGTGGTGTCTATAGGTAATGTTGGCAGAGATGAAATCAACAGAGGAGCTGTATGCCATCAAGATCCTAAAGAAAGATGTCGTAATCCAAGATGATGATGTTGAATGTACGATGGTGGAGAAGAGAGTTTTGGCCCAGAGAGACAAACCGCCTTTCCTCACACAGCTGCACTCCTGCTTCCAGACTGTGGTGCGTAAAAACTTCTGCCACTGCTAAAGTCACGATTTTTAATGGATACAACCATACACACATGCAAAAAAAGAAAAATAGTTTACTTCAAGTTGCTTTACAAAAACAAGAAAAAATACAGAAAAAAAAGATTTAAAACAAAATAACAAGGTAGTTAAGATCACTGGCATGTCTTAAATGTCTTATATATAAGTATACTAACATATATGTATACATGCATTCAAATCTAATACATGTGTACATGTTGCACTGAAGATTGTGTTGTTGAGGTAGTAACCTGCTTCAGGACTTCAGCATTGCCTAAACCCCTACCTTGAACTGTGATTTCCACTCATAGCCTTAGCAACCGTAACTAGGCACAGCAGGTTTGTCAAGCTTTGGATTTCTCCAAAATGCAAAACCAAGGGTCTAAGGGAATGCTCTCTTTAATAATCGTAGATAGAATAGACTTTCTTCTAAAATACTTGCAGTTTGGGGCATTTCCATTTCATGTGAAAAATAGGCCTTTCTCCCTATTACAGTGCCAGCACATTTCATTGTTATACAATTTCATAAGTTTAAGTTTTCTCAGGGTATAATATGTCCTGTTGATTCATGCAGAGTTTGACATGGAATATGTTTTCTGCCCGACTGATGGTTGTACATGTAACAGGATCTATGTTCTCTTCTAGATATTTCTCACAGATCCTCTGCAACATTGGCAGTGTTCTTCAAACTGTTTATAATCTTGTAAAGTTTGCTCCTTATATGTGTTTTCCTTTTCATTATTGTCATTTATTTATTTTAACTATTATAGTGATCACAGTTACAGTGATCAACTGCTTATATGAAACAAAAAACTTGCATCCTATACAAATACTGTTTAAATAATTTGTTAGTTATTTCCGGGAGTTTTATACGTTCTCCAAGAAATTGTGCAGATATAGCCAGAAGTCTGTACTTGTCAGATCAAATTTGTTTTTCAGTTGCACTAAGGACTTCCTAACACCTTAAAGAGATGCATCAGTGAGGAAATCCCTTTTCTTTTCCATTCTTAATTTTCTGATGATTTGCCTTTCACCACACAAGTGAAAGAAAAATCACATTACTTTATTTAAAGGGTGTCATTGTGTCCCCTGCATCATTCTTTCATCAGGCGTCTATTTAACCCCAGGCATTTAAAACCAGCGTGTCTACCATTACAGCTGTATTTGCTGCTTGCATTTATTTGCATTCTTCTGCCGGCGCCCCTGTAGGGAAAATTGATACTTGACTGAGACCACCATTGCGTATGAAGTCACCAGTATGACATCAACTGTGCATAGATAGGGTGACTCAAGGAGTCTTAAATAAAAACTACATTTACTGATCAAAGCTTCCTGACAAAAATATGAACTTACATAGCCACCATACTGAAAATATAGATAATTTTAGGTATTTTAATATCTCTGCAGAAAATATACAGTGGTAGAATATTGAATATTATATATACATTTTAGTTATATGCTTTCTATTTTTCTAAAGTTTCAGTGTAATGCACTGTTCTTATTGTTGTTCGCATATACTGTACTGCTCTTTTGACAAAACTCTCTTATACTAACTCTCTCTCATAGGATCGGCTGTACTTTGTGATGGAGTACATAAATGGAGGAGACCTTATGTATCATATCCAGCGTATGGGAAAGTTCAAGGAGCCACAGGCAGTGTAAGGACTCTCATAGTTCATCCACAACATGTTTTAACCTAAGATATTCTGCAGGCAGCTTGCAGCCTCGTGTTGAAGTAGTAACTTAGCAAACTAAACTGTATTACACTGACTTCTAAATCTTAAAATTCTGTAATGCTTCATTTTACCGTGGTGTCTTTCACTTATACACAGGTTCTGATGTCATTATGCTATTTAGGGTTAGATTAGAGTTCAGTCAGATCCAATGTATCTATGTAGAAGAATATTGAATTGAGAGCACTACTCACCATCATCAAGTTGAAGATTTAATAATATTCATTATTTAATTAAAGGTATTTACATATACTGTATGTATCATGATGAATAACAACTTCAGTGATAGATTTTCCTTGTGTACATTAATTTAATGTTTGTTTGTTTGTTTGTTTTTTCAATTTTGCAGGTTTTATGCTGCAGAGATTGCGGTCGGTTTGTTTTTCTTGCACCGGAAGGGAATCATCTACAGGTTGGTGAGCCAGAGGGCAGTTTTAATTTACTTCAAATCTAAAATGTTGATTTTTAATTACATTGTGTTGCATATAACTGCAATCAAGCAGTGAATGAGGTTTTACCAGAGGGTCTCTCATATAATATTTTCATACATTTATTGGATATTAAAGGGAAAACAAACATGTTTTTAAAATGAAATGAAAATACTCCTTGTGTTGAATATCAAAGGAGTGTGAGTCCTTGAAGACACAGAACAAAAAAAAAAAAAGAAAAATCTATAGGAAATGGTTAAGAAGAAGACATCATAGGAAAACCTGATAGATAAGGTGAACCTAAAAAAATGCAGAGCCATGTGGAATTGAAGTTAGACATTATTAAGCAGTTTCAACATCGACTTGGATTGGGAGACTGAGCAGACAGAGGACATGAGAATCAAGAGATAAGAGACAGAAAGGATGAGAAATTAATAAAGGGGAGGAGAGGTATGCAAGTCCAGAGAGAGAGAGAATGAGTCAGAAAAAGATTAAAAATGGACATATAGACTTAACCTTGCTGGGCTGTCTGTCTGCAGAGCTTGGATACCCTTAAGAGACAAGCATTAAATCTGTACTAATCACCGTGATGCAAAAGCACAAAATAGAAAGGACAGAAAAGAAGTGCTTGACAGAGACTAAGGTCACCCCTGTTCCTCTTCAGCACTTCAGCTAAGGACTCCATTCTTTATATCCCACCAGCCTTGTGATTGACATCCTGACTTCACTTTGTCTCAGAAAGAACAGCCAGAAGTGGTGAACGAGTGGGAGAAAATGAAGAATTGAGACATGAAACACAAGTGGAGAGGCAGGCTCAATTGTAAGATCAAAAAAAGCACAGCAGGGGAAAATGATTCCTGGCCAAGAAATTATTACTTGTAACCCAGCGTACAATGTGTGCTGCAGACAGATAAACTGCTCAGAGAGGTAGCAGTGGTGTAGAGCAACACTGGCTTTTCTGTGTTCCTCTCTTGTCTGGACTCTGACAGCAACACGCAATAAGTATCAAACAGACATCACACGTCCAAATAGAAAAAATGCATATGCACAAATATACAAAACCTGTCTCTGCTGCAGGGATCTGAAGCTTGACAACGTGATGCTGGACTCCGAGGGCCACATCAAGATTGCTGACTTTGGCATGTGTAAGGAGAACATGTATGAAGGCATGACCACACGCACCTTCTGTGGCACACCCGACTACATTGCACCAGAGGTGAGATGTCTCTAATGAGGAAAAAGGGTCCACATTACAAAAACAAAGACTAAGGGATCATTCTGCATATTGACTTTTGAACTTAAATTGATCACTATGGATCTGCATTTGAGCATTGCCTAAACCCCTACCTTGAACTGTGATTTCCACTCATAGCCTTAGCAACCGTAACTAGGCACGGCAGGTCTGTCAAGCTTTGGATTTCTCCACATTGTTTGCATGGCACTGTAGTAAGAGAGACAGGTTATGGGTTAAGGGTCAAGGGTTAAGTCTTTTTTTTAGACTTTCCAAAACCAAAAACACAAAGGAAAAAGTTTAAGGAATGGATTAAACTGTGTGTTTATCTGTGCTAACATACACTGCAATCATTAGCATTTGTGGTTAACCAGCTTACCAGTGTTACTTCCAAAGCCAAGGAGCATTTCATTAACTAAAGACATTACTTTATTACAGAAGATTTAAAATGCCTAATTTAAAAAAAAATCTGACAGAAAAAAGTGAAATACACACATCTGTATTACATTCAAATGAAAAATGTATGTCTGTAATGTAATGTAATGTGACTGGACCCACTAGCTTGAGAGGCATTAACATCATAATACCATGGCCCAATCAGTAGTCCCCCGCCACCCTTACCTGCCTAGCTGCACTGGTCTTTCAAATTTCAGAAATTTAAACCTTTTTCCTCACCCAAACAAAGAGCAGACATTTGGTTGTTATTGTGTCAGGCCCAACTGGCTCGATAAGTAGTTTCATCTGAATGCCATGGCCCACCCAGTGGTCCAGCAGTCATCCTTATTTGTTTAACTCCTCTGATCTTACTGATCTGATCTGATCTGATCTCCTCCTCGCCCAAGCAAAGAGCAGTAAACAAGCAAGCAAGGTGTATTGAATTTCAGTGTTGTTCCACAGAAGGCAACATAGAGCTGCCAATACCAATATTATCACTAGTTTTCACAAGGAGGTTTAAGGGAGCTTTGTTGTTTTTTGAGATGGAGAAGCATTGTCCATGCCAAAATGAAAAACTGTCTCATCACAGCTTGGAGGTGGAACTATAGGCAGAGCTAAGTGTTTTCATCGATCCTACAACCTCACATTCAGCCCTTCAGATAATTCTAGCCATCTACCTTGTAGACATCTATTGGCATTAGGATCCAGTCACTATATGTTTATTGTCACAACGTACCAACACCACACAGTCACTACATGACTTGACATGGACCTGTGAAGGCACAGCAGCAAGCAATCTCTGTGTGTCATATTACCTCACAGAATTCTCAAAATTTTTGCTCTATGCTATGTTATGGAGAGACAATATACAGTATGTTCTATACAGTTCTTAACAAACACTTACTGTATATATACTGTATATTTATGTATACGCTACAACTTCAACGGTAAGTGACCAAAGAAAAACATTTATATATTGAGATATCACAAGTGAAAAAGAAAACATCTAATGCAAGAAATAGAAGTTATTTTAGAGCATTTTTACACGAACTCAGGGGCAGAGATGATTCATTAACGGTAATGAGATGCTTGCTAGTTTGTTTGTGTATATGTGTGTCTGCTCCCATCTGTCTGCAATGACTCATGAGGGAGTACAGTGTCTCACAGGTGGGAAGTGAGGGAAGCCCTTGCTGCTGGTTTCTTCCAGCAAACTTCATCCAGAAGAGTCTTTTTCAAGTCTTTCTTGGCTTTCCATCCTTCATGGCAAAATCAATCTGAGATGATTTAAAAAGTCCCTTTTTCACACCAGATATTGGTGGCTTTATAATGAGTATGTCTTCAACTTTGTGATAGCTCCTCTGACTCTCATTTGTGGCATTATAGCACAAAATCTGTGCTGTTTGGACCTAGAAAGAGTTTTAGCAACCTGAACAGCTGTGATTGTAGTTTTCTTAAGTTCTGTTTTTTAGCCAAGTTGAGCAACTAATGTAACTTTGTGAACTGTACTGTACAAATTGTCACATTTCTGTGTCTGTTAAAGGCGAGCACAGCTGTGATTTTTCTCTTTGCTTGTGCGTCTGCATGATTATTATTGTGTGTGTGTGTCAGTGTGTAGACTGTGTGTGGGAGGGAGGTGTAGGACGGTAAATTGGATGGTAGGAGAAGGCGCCTTTGTTATGGCAGCTCAAAATAGCTGACAGTATTTAATGGTCGTTGATTTGGTTTGAGTTTGGATGAGAGAAATGCTACTTTCAGTGTTGCACTTCACATTTTCTCTGATATCTTTACCGCAGCTTTTTTAGGGCTGCATGTAACACTGAAGCTTCCATCCATACCTGCCTGTAGTCAGACAGTATTGACAGCATGGAGACAGGTTTGAAAATTACTTTGGCAGCAGAAATAAAATCATCTTGTATCACTGAAATTCTTAATAATCACAGCTCTTTGATTACAGGGATGGGGTAGTGTGTGTATGTATTTTTAACCTTCTCTCATATTTTATTTCTCAGATTATAGCATACCAACCATACGGGAAATCAGTGGACTGGTGGGCATATGGAGTTCTTCTGTATGAGATGCTGGCAGGACAGGTAATGTGTTTATTGTTTCCATCAATCCTGGCTTATAAGGGCTTTTATATCATACCTCAGTTAGGACTGCACTTTTCATGTATATCCATAAAGTTCTGCTGATTAGTCAATCTTCATAAAATGTATTGGCAACTATTTTAATAATAGATCAATCATTTCATTCATATTGTGTCATTTATCAAGTAAAAACACCAAAAATTCTCTGGTTGCTGTCTCTTAAACATGAGGATTTGTTGTTTTTGTCTATTTTATATCATTGTAAACTCAATATATTTGGGGTTTGAACTATTAGAGAAACAAAACAAGCAATATGAAGACATATGGACATTCACTTTCTCGAATTTTAGATTAAATTAATAATCATAATTGTAGAAACAATAAAGAGATTGATCAATACTGAAAATAATCACTAGTTGTAACCATTTGATGAAGTGCAAGAGACACAGAAGTCCTAAGTTTTAAGTCCTTATTGTCTAAAATTATAGACTAAATGATTACTTGATTAATCTGAAAGATAATCGACCCGTCAATCAATCATAATTAGTTCCATCCTTTTTATCATGCATAGTATAGCAGGGACCAAATATGAATTTTCATTTGGAAAACTTGGAAAATGAGCAGCAGTATATATAATGTGCCAAAAAGTTTTTTTAATACCTCGTCTTATCAATTGACAGTCATCAATACACAGTAAAATATAGGTCAGCATTCCTGTGGAAGCCCAGCATTTATGTTAAGGGCTGTATCATCATAAATCTACAGGGCCTGACAGATGAAACCGTTCTGTAGCCCTGATCTAAGATACCTTTAAGCTGCCTTTCAATCTTACTCTCACTGAAAGAAACAGCAAACTCTCAGTGTCTGGTTGCACTAACCAGTAGCCACTATATACATATATATATTTATACACAATAATAATTGTAATCAGAATGTCACAGGGTCAAAAAAGACAGCAATGCTAATAGCAAGTGTAATAACACAGATACGTTTTGTTTTGGCTAGAATTCATGCACTTACAGCAAATCATTATGGCGTTCATCAATATGACTGTGAATTGTTATTGTGGCGCTTTCTGCTGACACAATCAAGCTTCAGTGATTATAAACTGTAAATAACATGTGTCATTGAGACAAGAAACCACAACAAATAGTTATCTTGACTGGCGGCTGCATCAATGAAGAACAGTAGATCAGGTTAATGTTTCCAGTTTCCAGGCAACAGTTGCAGAAGATACTGAGGATGGATCACACAGAGATCATGTTTTGATCTAAATGATGAACACTTAATTCACTGCGTGACTTTATGTGTCAAACAGGATCACTAAGCAGCAATGTAACATAAGACAATTGACATCTCACACTGCTCATTTCACCTTCACCTGCTGTTTTCATCACTTCAGTATCTTGTCAGCTTTCACAAGCTTCAAGCTGTAAATTGTTATTGTCACTCACATCTTCACATCATCCGATCTGGTGACATTCTGTTTATCCTCTTCAGCCACCGTTTGATGGAGAGGATGAGGACGAGCTATTCCAGTCTATCATGGAGCACAATGTGTCCTACCCTAAGTCCATGTCTAAAGAAGCTGTGTCCATCTGCAAAGGAGTAAGTACCATCATTTAAAGGAGCACACAGTGTTTAACAAAGCATATGACAGGTTTTTAGATTCCAGCCAGCCACTGTCTGACTGAGGAAGTAAAGCCAATGTCAACAAAACACAAGCCTTCAACAGGTTGCTGTTTGACATCTTACTTTCTTTGATACAGTTAATTTTCACAGCATACTGACAAGACAGTTAATCTGAGAACTTGTTTTTTGGAAAACATTTAGCAGCAAGGTAAATTCTAAATTGCAAATGTTAATACTCAATTGTTTTTTTTGTTTGGTTAAAACTCCTAAAAAGCTGTATGGTTGGTAATAATTTGTTCTATGTCTGATATGACCTTTCAAGCCATCAAGCCAGTATCTTTTTCATTTATAATAATGGTAACAAGGTGCAGGAAGATGACTTTAGTTTTCCATTTTATAACTCTGCAGCACTAAATAATTTTGCATGGTACTCCAACAAAGTGTCCCCTCAACACAGGTGGTATTCATTAAGTATAAATCACAAAATCTGTGTCTTTCATCAAGGCACCTGGTCGTCTCTTTTTCTGACATCACACTAAAGCAACATCATGATCACTATGATTGTGATTATTTACCAACAAGGAAATGAGTTTTCAGAGTCAATTTACACACCAGTGAAGATTCAATTAAGATTCAAGCAGAGACTGATAATACACCCAGCCTTCATTTATTATGATATCACAGCCTGTAGCTGCATGCTGCCACAAAAAATATCATTCATCATCTCAGAGCCGGTGACAAAAGAGATTATCCTGACCCCTCTCGTTGTTTGCTTCATATCTCATTTGCAAAAAGGATTCACAGTATAAATTAATAGCTCCATAGCTCCATTTCTGAATCAGAAATGGAGCTATGGAAAGGCAGCACAATTTCCTGTGACTATTTTAAAGCAGTATGAGTGTCAGTCTGGCTGTGTATAATGTTGCTGATGTGATAACCATAATGTAACGCAGGGAAGAGAAGATAAAAAGTAGATGGTCAACATATATACTTTCTCTCTGCTACACTTTTTTTTTTTTTTACCTTTTCTCTCCCTTAAGCACCAAGCTATCTCTTTCACATCGTCTTATTTATAATTCTCCCTCCATTTATCACCAGCTGATGACCAAGCACCCATCAAAGCGTCTTGGCTGCGGCCCAGAAGGCGAGAGGGACATCAGGGAGCAGGCCTTTTTCAGACGCATCGACTGGGAACGCCTGGCCAACAGAGAGATCCAGCCACCATTTAAGCCCAAAGTGGTGAGTGATGCTATGAGTGTGTGTGAGAGTGTGTGTATGTTGTTGTAATGAGGCTGTGTATGTACAATTGAGCTTCCAAAATTAAATAAGAACATCAAATTGAGCAGTCACTTTTCTGGAAAATCAGTTAAGAAACTGTTAGTAGATCAAATATCCAAACAGAATGGGTTGTTTTTTTTGGCAAATGAAGCAAATTAAATTGATGCAAAAATATTGTAAATACAACAATAATGCCAGTAAAGTCCACATAAAATGGCATTTGGAGAGTATCTGACTTCTGCATCATGACATATTTCCCAGTGAAACAGGATAGACAGGTGAGACATAACGTTTGGTTTGATTTAAACATTGAAGAGTGGACATGTCATAATGAATCTTAGCTCTGTGCTTCTAGAAGTTGAAGCTTGATTGATGGGTGAATGTCACGATATTATTGGTTGAAATTGGTTGGTTCAAGCCTACATAAGCACACATCTTATTTTGTTTTACAGGAAGAAAACATGGATTTCAATATAATAATATAAATAAATTAGGTTTTTTGTATTTTTTGGAATACATTGTTAAATAGGTGCACAATATGACCGGGGTTGTGATCTAAAAGGATTAAAAATTTCTTTTAATTTCATCTCGACTTTAAACATCCCACTCATTAATTTGGAACAATGCCTACAATACAACCAGAGAATTAATGCTGTGGAAAAATCTCTAACAGTAAACAAATCTATTTTGATTTGAAGGACAGGTTCTATTTTTTCAAGTCTGTCCACTAGCTGGGTAATGTCAACAAACTTCTAGCAACTACCTGAATGTCAGTGGAGGCTGGTCCATAGAGGCAGAGGAGGTTGATATTTTTTGAGGGGCAAGAGGGAGATCAAAATATAAAAAAGAATATTTGGTTGATTTGGTCTGATTTCATCAGATGGGGGACAACGATACATAGTTTGATGCGGTTTGTTGTAAGATTCCATATTGGTTTTCCTCCTGTCCTCCCCAATTTTTTGAATCACCAGCCACCACTGCAGAATGTATTCCTCTGCCACAGCTTAGCGAGGAAACAAAAACACTTTTGCACTAAACAAACTGTAACTTTGGAAGATATCAACTCGATCTAGCTAAATCAGACTGTGAAAGCCTAAATTTAGCTCCTGCCAAACTTGAGGGCCTGTGTGGAGAGTAGGAATTGTTACAGTGACCATGACCCACGTCCATGTACATATTGGCATGTCAGTACTGCATTAAGACAAATTTGGAAAAACCCGAACCTATCCTTTAAGGTATATATAGTCTTCCATCCTCCAGTGCTACCCATAACATTAGACACTCACGCACCTAGACTCAGTCATGATGGATGTCACTTTGTCATTTTAGCAATCTTCAAATAAAGTGTATTTCCGTCCAAATGTCACTCCAATTTGAAGCTAATTTCCAGAAAGTTAACAAATGAAAAGGCAAATCACTGTGTTTTCTGAGGAAGCAAAAGGATTATTCAAAAACAAGACTGTTTAATCAAAAGAGCACCTGCTGTTATAACTCTTCATGCTATTTCTTTGTTGGTTTCCACTGCGTTTGGCATTCCTTTCATGAATAAATTGTGTCCGCACATACCCTGAGGTCCTCTCATCCTTCTTCATGTATTTAGCTTTTTATATTTTAGGACATTAAAGAGTGAGTGGGAGTAATGTGTTCCTGCCATGTCTGCACTGCTGGTAAGAACAAGAATAAGATTAGAAGGCAGGTTCCATAACATCATCATTTAACCAAAATATTATTTCCATATATTATTTCTTAATTTCTCGTCATTACTGAAAAACACACATAACGGTTCCATCTCAACCAAGACAAATAACTTTTATGCGGCAGTCACATTGAGGTTTATATGTATAAATTCAAGATAACCATGAAACAGGTGGATATTTATAGACACAGTGATACTGTCTGATGGAAAGCATAAACTAACAGGCACATATCAGAAAATAATCATGAAACATCCAGTAATGTGTTCTCTATAAGCAAAATACAATGCTAAAAACAGCAACTCACATACCAGAAAAAAGCAATGTATGTTACTCTTACATGCATCAAATACTTCCTCAGAGAGCCTTTAAGTGTGTGTATGAATGGGTGTGTGTATGAATGGGTGCGTATTGTATGTCTGTGTTCTGTGTAATGGTTTATATGCACCCAACAGAGCTTCAGGCTCGATCCCAGCTGCAGCCACCCACGCTGCTGCCACTGACACCTAAACCTCCTCCTGTCACTACAAACGCTTCTTCTCTGCTTGTGGACCCCCGCATCCTCCATCCTCTCGCTGCCCCGCAGCGCCCGCAGTAAGACAAGTGCTGCCACCAAGGATTAAAAATAGCTCTCTAAGAGCAGAGTTCCCTTTCTTACACACAAGGGCCATGATAAGTACATAGTTACACAGCGGATGTATGTATCTCCATTCATAGAGGGGGGAAGGAAAACATTGCTAAAAATGGATCCATCCATTCAGGGGGCTTCATGTGGTGTATCAAAGACCACTTTGAGTGCACTGATACATGTGCAAGTGTATAGATGACGTCTGTGTCATCAAGAACATTGCTACCCGTGCCAACCAGAAACCCTGGAAGACCACAGAATTGTCAAGAGCATGAAAAGCCACCTTCAAAGTCAGCAACATGGTGGCCCTCAGATCGGCAAGAGCCAATATGACCCAAGACTGTTGTGCCAAGTTCAGCTCAAACCATTTCATAAAGTACTTGGGTGACACAACAATAGTGGGCCTCATCCGAGATGACAAGGAGCTGGCTTACAGGGAGGAGGTGAAACAACTAGTGGACTGGTGCAACACCAACAATCTGTCCTTGAATGTCGACAAATCATCACCCTCTACTCCACATCAATGACACCACTGTGGAGTCAGTCAAGAGCACAAAGTTCCTGGGGGTGCACATCACGGACAAGCTGACCTGGACCATAAACACTTTGTCTCTAGCCAAGAGAGCCCAGCAGCACTTTGTGTAACGGATGAGGAGGGCACACCTCCCCCTTCCCATCCTCAACACGTTCTACAGAGGCACTATAGAGAGCATACTGACCATCTGCATCTCTATCTGGTATGGAAACTGCATGCCTCAGATTGGAAGTCCCTGCAGCAAGTGGTGAAGACAGCTGAAAAAATCATCTGGACTTCACTCCCATCCATTCAGGACATATCACACAAATGCTGCTTGACTAAACCCACCAACATTACAAGAGACCCCACCCATCCCTATCATGGATTCTTTGCCCTCCAGAAAAAGTTATCATGGCATACGGTGCAGAACTGCCAGGTTCTGCAAAAGCTTCTTCTGCCAAACCATCAGACTCCTTAACTCCCAGTAACTCCCCCCAACACACACACACAGGCATGCAATGACTCATACACACACACACACACACACACACACAGAGAGAGAGAGAGAGAGAGAGACTGTGTCAGTCTAGTAGCTATTTTTAAACTGTGATGTGCATTTTTATTCATATGTGCAATTCCATTCACTGTGTGCAATATACTCATGGTTGTTTACAGGATATTTATAAAGTAACTTTATTATTATTATTATTATTATTATTATTATTATTATTATTATTATTATTATTATTATTATTATTATTATTATTATTATTATTAATAGTAGTAGTAGTATTTTATTTGTTATGTTTATAAAGTAACTTATTGATTTTCTACTTTTGCCAGTCTTGAAACATTTTTCTATTACACACATGAGTGAGATGCAATGTAATTTTGTTCTGCTGTGCACTTGTGTATTTTCTGAATGACAATAAAGTTAAACTTGAATCTTGAATACACTGCGTCATTAATTGGTCTGTAGGGACCAGCAAACAAAAGATCCATCTGAGGTGTTATGGCTTAGCTTTTCTAATATTATGGAGCAAATGAAGATGCCTGATGTGCTGATATGTCTCCTGAGTGGATGTGTCGCAAACAGTAGGTCCTGAAATCACAGTTGAATACAGATGTGTTTTTCCTCGTGCTTTGCTCATTCTGGTGGAATTAGTCCCATAAAAATGTCGTGACTGTGTGGATACTGTGCATAATGCAGAGCAATATCCATATATTATCAGCTGCTTGAGACATATGACAGCCCAGAGCGAAGCTGCACACTGATGCTGATGACCTCCACTGTGAGTGCTTAGGGTTAGCTCCTAATCTAATTACAGCTTCTGCCCGGCTACACATCGGGCTTCGACATTTTCCTGCACCACCTTCCCTCTGGGACTGTTGAGAAGCTGTCTAATAAAAGACTTGTGAGAAAAAGCCATTTTAATCAGGAGTCTACAATCATTTACAGCCTTAAAAATGAAAATATTGATTGATTCTTTTTTTCTTCATTTCTTTCAGTGTGGCAAAGCAGCAGAGAACTTTGACAAGTTTTTCACACGCACCCAGCCTGTGCTGACCCCTCCCGACCAGCTGGTCATCGCCAACATCGACCAGAGCGAGTTTGCAGGCTTCTCCTACATCAACCCTCAGTTCACCCATCCATCCCTGCACAGTGTGGTATGAGGAGAGAGCGGACAGAGAGTGAAGAGAAAGAGAAAAAAAAAAGAGCATGGACTGTCGCTGACTACATACAGGATCCTTCCAAACTCCAACAACCGTCCCGCTGTCAAAAAGACTAACACCGTCCTCTACAGTGTTCTGTCGACTAGCTATCGATATATCTGTGTGCAGAAATGACTGAGGAGAGGGGAGCAAAGTGTTAAAATGATGCTTGTGGGCGTGTTGGTACAATCTGAAATGAGAGGAAAAAGTACATGGCACTGATTTTTTTTTTTTTTTTTTTTGCATCATTTTCCCCAAACATCTCATAACATGTTCTTTATTCTGAATCTTATTATCTGTGTTTCTCCGAACCTGCAGCCTTTTCTTGTGTATGAAGGTTTCTATCTCATTAGGTGTTAAAGATATCAGATGTAGACACTTTTCCTCCTCATCCCACCCATGTTTCCCCCATCTTACTACGCAACAAGCTGCAATGCACGACAAGAACGGAACCTATTTTTTCTGCTCTGTCCCGGCTTTATCTACTTCTGAACTGCTACTGTACACGTATATATTATTTATATACTCAAAAAAAAGAGGTAGTATGCTGTTACATGAGTGCCAAAGTGGAAGAAATCATTTCTATTGCAGTTCTTAAAGTCCTTGTAATGTTTTTTTTCTTTTTCTTAACCTTACCAACAGTGTCAACACATTAAAACCCCTAAACATTTCTATCTGTTGTTTTGTAGGACGTGGAGCTACAGTACAGTATGTCTAACTCAAATAGAGAAACAGAAGCACATTATGCTTACAGTTACAAGCTGTCTAGGCCTGTCTAGGCCCCGGGTAATGGGTGAATGCAGTCTATAGGGTCAGAAAACTGTGGATCAAACAGACAGTGTTTTGATTAAAGTCTAAAGATGCTATTTCCATATGCACAAAGCAGATCTCTGTTGCATGCTTATGTTCTGACTCTGTACGAGCAGTAGACTCTAGGATGCAGTACACGTCTGGTATCACTGTAAAGTTTAGTATTACGATATAAACTATGTTAAAATATAATTGTTGTATGTTTTGGGAAAAGTCTTATTCTAAAGAAATGTTTTTAATTGTTAAGGGAGAGATTTTGTTCCTGTTTAATGTTACATTTAACTTAACTTTTATGTCCTTCTACATGTCAGCCGTTTTTTTTGTTTTGTTTTGTTTTGTTTTGTTTTTTGTAAATATATTTCAAATGAGATGTTTCAAAAAGAGAAGCAGATTTTATACTATGAACTGAATGTGCTTTTACTACCATAGACGGTTTGAACATTTCTATGTTTAGATTACCCCGAGAAGAGATATATAACGTTTGGCTGAATCTTTGGTAGCTTTGGTATCAGCAAACCTTGTTATATGTATTTCCACTATCTATTTATCCATTGTTTTCTACTACTTCTCAGTGTCATAGAGAATATGCAGCGCCTACTGTGCGTGAAAACGGTTGAACGCCCTCTTGCCTTGGTCTTCTCAGGGCCGACTCCTTCTGTAACAAACTGAATTCAGAAACCAAGTCAGGATTTCGGAGCCCTCGGTGAATGAAACGCATCTTTTCTTTCTTGCGTATATCGTGTGCATGCATGAGGCGAGGCCTGATCTAAGCATGAGAAAGACCCCCTTGCATGATACAGAGATCCCCAGTGTGGAGCATGCAAGTTCCCCATCTTGTCGCACAGAATGATGAACCTGTCCGACAAGAATCATCACGCGCTTTTCTGCTCATCGTCTCATCCCTCTTGCTGTCATGTAGCCCAAACTGTTTGGCTAAAAAGCTGAATTATACACAGACAAATACTGTATATGTAAACTGCTTCTGTTGGCTTTTTCTTTCAACTGGTGCCAAACTGAGTCTTTTTGTTTCCAGTCAGGTGTGTCCAGCAGTGGTTTTTTTGAGACTAGGCACACAAAGCTACAACAGTGAGGCTTCATAAAACTGCCAAATTTAAGAAGACTCTCTATCCCAGGTCTTCATCCATGAATTAGTCATTTAACCTGTACATGTAGACTAATATCGCAGCTGTCACATCTGGACCAAAATGAGATTTCTAAGACTGAATGTTTACATGTCTCACATTGAGAATCTGTATCAGAGGAGAGAGGGAAAAAAACAACAACCTTTGGACCCATGACAGAGATAATCAAATGTTAGGCCAGTCAGGGTCATTACCACTGCAGCTACAATTAGAGCCACAGGGACGTTTGTATGTGTTTCCTCTCACGGCCCCTGCTTTTGTTAACCTGATTCTTCTTGTTCCTCTGTTTATTGTGGTATGACGGATACTGTGTACAAATAAAGTATGAAAAATATTCATCTGCTTTGTTTTATTTTGATTGTTTTTTTGTGTGTAATGGTCACTCACATGCCAATACAGCTCTTGGTTAATAACATTAAACAAAAAAAACAGTTGTGATTAATTTACATGAAAGCACATTTATAAAGAAATGTTTCACGTGATAAACCACATGGAGAACCATCATGAATTAACATGTTCCCATATGTGGTTTTTGAACATTTTATTTACATTTATACATTTGGCAGATGACAAACCACTGGTCACAAGTCATTGTGTTTTTATTGCTTTGGGAACAGTGTATGATCTTTGTAGAGGGACAATAATGTATGTACCTCTTAGGTGTCATGTACATATGGAGATTATGTACCTATACTGTATATACCTTGTGTTTTCTAAGCTGTATTTATTTAACACTTAAGCCCATAATGTCTACTAAAGGACAGTGAAGTATATAATATCTAAAGCAAAGGACAAATGAGCCGCAATCCTAGCCACACATCATATATATATATATATATATATATATATTGGTCCTCAGTGTTTGAGGTCCTCCTAAAATGAAAAGGCAGATTAGATTAGGGGGAAAAATCATCCAAACCTTAACATAGGCTAGTCTATAATAACAGTTAATTACTGATCTATAAAGCATTAATGAATGATTTATTAGCTGCCAGTTACAATTTACAAAAGATGTAAAATATGCCTTAAACCCTCTGAAGGTGCCCTCTGTGTGCATCTGTCTGCACAGACTGACGATATGACAGCTGGTGAGTTTATTCTTGTCTGAACGTAACACTCAATATAACAGACTACATTCTCAGCACTAACAGAGTGGGCAGTTTCAAGTTTTAAAGGTAAGCTAAGGTAAAGATCTTGTTTTCATTTTCTCTCTTGCATATACTTGAACTTGTTGATCACCTCAACAGCTGTCCTTGGTCCTGAAACTCTCTCTCTCTCTCTCTCTCTCTCTCTCTCTCTCTCTCTCTCTCTCTCTCTCTCTTTCGTTCTCTCTGTATTTGCAGTCAGTCAGTCGTGCAGGACCAGGCTTGTTTCCTTGGAGTGTTGCATTGACGCACCGCGTCGTCTCGGTCCTAAAAGCTTCCTGCGGCTTGACTTTACAGTTTTCTGAAGGAATTTGTGTCTGGTACCGACAGATATCACTATATAGGATATCACCCCTGACCAAACAGACACACACTCTCTCTTTCTCCCGGTCACTGCAGGCAGGAGATTTAAATACAACTTTCTGCACAAGCTTTGCTCCAAGGACACGAAACACAGCGCTAAGACTTGACAGATCACACACAGGTAAGCATGAAAAACACGTAATGAAGTCAGCAGCTACACGCCTATGCTTTGATAGATTATTATATTGTTACAGAGTATATTAACTGCTTGCATGAATTTGTTTGCATCTCATATTTACATATCTTCTTTTAATGCCTGTGTGTTTGGATGTTTAGATAGATAGATAGATAGATAGATAGATAGATAGATAGATAGATAGATAGATATAGATAGATATAGATGTAGATATACACAGTGATATATATATCATTGTATAGGCCACCTGTTATTCTTTTATTATTCCTAAGACATGATACAGGTACTATCATGTTTGACTTGATGTTTCAGCACCAAGGAGAGTTGGTTCTGTTCTTTTGTATATCCACTCACTTCATTTTGAGAGGGTATAATTCACAAAATTATGATTTAGATGTATTAATTTACAGCTGGCTAAGAGATAAGGCAAAAATGTATTGATTCAGTAAATTATTATAATATCAAGGTTTAGGCATTGGCATTGTAACAGTGATCTGATTTGATGATTTGCAGGTCGTGACTGTATAGACAAGTTTGTCTTTTCACCTACAAATCACAAACACGTAGCTCACTTGGTTTCTACATCAACAGTTAATTCATTAATCATTTGATGAATATTTTTTTAAACACATGAAATCATCAGATTATGTTCATTGTCCAATTCTAGCCTCCTCCTGGATTTTTCTCAACTGTGGACTGTGAACAGAGAGCAGATTATTTCAGCTGAATTTCTTGAGGACATTAATTTAAATTTAATTTAAACTGATTCAAGTCCAGCCAGGGATCTTAGTTGTGTGTCTTCTTTCCCCATCTCTCTCTCTCTCCCTTAATTTCCTGTCGCCTCTCTACTGTCACTTAAAAAAGGCATTAAAACAATGCTGATAATAACTGATATCAAGTAATAATCTGGACGTTATGACATGGACACATGGGCCACTTCAAAGTCAGAGAGGTGACCTTGCTGGATCACAGACAAGCTGATTTTTTTAGGGTTTATTTTAGTGATATTTGATCTCCCTATGCACACTGTCAAGGTTTGTTCAAGCCGGATAAATTGGGGTTGTTGAACAGCCAACAAAGAAAGATTGTATTTGGTTTGAAGTACCTATAAGAGATTAATATCCTCACATTCATTGTAGAACATTTTAATATTGGTGCTAACAGAGCAAAGCCTAAATGAATTATCACAGAAAAGATGACCACACAAGTTATCCTCTCCCTGACAGTCTGCCCTTTATGTGATTCCTCCATCCATCACTGTCTGTAGATTACTCATATGTGTATGGGATCTAATCATCACCTTGTCAGTCTAGATGATGTTTTACTATGTGATCAGTCTACCAAATTCCTACTCTGACTTATAAATGATTTTTATAAATGTCCACCATTTTCAAAGGCTGTTTGGAATCTGCCCTGGATCAGGGCTGTAAAATGTCAAAACTCAATCTTTGATTTTCAAATAATGCAAGCATTTGTATTCACAGTTAATAAGCTGCAACACATTTAATGCCCCTCAGTCTGCTAGCTCAACGGGTTGTATTATCGACTCATGCCTCTTTATTCTTTTCATGGCAGGTTGGAGAGATTTAGCAGTGGCTTGGACTGAATTTGAATTTATTGTGATTATAAAAACTTCCATGTTTGTGAAGGGATCGAGAGCAGGGCCAAAGAGTCAAAATACTACACCAAATTTATGTGGAAATTTGCCCATTCTGTCTGCTTGACTGAAAATAAGACTTTAAAAGCATTTTGTGAAGTCAAACAATCAATTTGGACAGCATTTACCTGCAAGATTACCAAAATTATTGATTATTCCAGTTGCTCTGACATTTCATGAGCTTCTCATCATGACAAGGATATTTGACTTCTTAAATCTCCCTGAAATATCATGTAGACAGAAGAAGGAGGTGAAGCTCATTCCCCCCTCATCAGTTCATGTCTACTGGTCTATCTGTCATCTTCTCTCCCACCCACCTTCCTCTCTTCCTGCCCTTCTCTTCCATATTTTCTCAGCCAAGCTCACAAAGCACCTGCACACACACACACACACACACACACACACACACACACACACACACACACACACACACACACACACACACACACACACACACATACTGGACAGATACACACCTGCAAGACCCTTTAAGTGTCCTTAAAGCAAACCCAGTTTGGATTTGGGTTTTGTTAACATGATGAATCTGCACAGCCCTGACAGTTTTTTCATGGTAATTTTAAAAAGGCTGGACAAAGAGGCTGATTCTTCATAAAAATCCAGCACAGAGGGTTTTTTTCTTTCTTTCCCTAATTCTCTGATATATTATATAAACTGTAACTCTATTATGAGCATCTGGGCTTTTTCTTTTAGATGAAAAAGATGATGCAGGGAGATGATGTCTCTGCTTCTAAAAAGTAGTGTTGAGTGTAATGATTTTCTTCCACTTTAGGTATTCATAAAACACAAACAGTCCATACCTATGGTGACCAAAAGTTTTAGAAATAATTATATGAGTAAATAGACAAAAGACAAAAATGTAATTTAACATAACATAAGCGACATTGTGAAACAATCCCAAGAAATTAGGAAAGAAATATTTTGGAAGATACACTTGTTTACTTGCTATGAGTTAGTTGAGAAGATTGATATTATTTACATGTCTCTCTGCTAAACATACAGTAAGGCTAAAGACTGCAGATGCTTAGCATAGCTTATGTAGCTGGAAACAAGCTAAACAACTAGCCTGGCTCTCTCTACCCACACCTCTAAAGCTCAACAAGATATAACATGTTTATTTGTGAGATTTAGAGATGTTGAAAGGCTAATTTTGTTCCCCCATGGACAGAGTCAGGCTAGTTGCTCACACCTGTTTACAGTTTTTGCGCTAGGCTAAGCTAAGCTAAAAGCCCACTGGTGGGCTTGTGAGATTGGTATCAATCTCTTCTAACTTTCAACAAGAAAGTGATTGTTATTACCCAAAATGCCAGTCTATTCCTTTAAAACTTATTCTGATTAAATGTTATTTTGTCCTGTTGTTTTTTTTCTCACAATAACAGTTTCTGCAGGTTCTATTTCTGTTATTATTTCACAGAAAATGTAAAAATTGAAAACAACTTAAAACTGTTGCTGTTTCTATTTCTCAAGGGCATTTTTCTCAGAAGCAACAAATCTGTCTCTGTCCTGTTTGTCTTGATTGACAGATAAAGTCAATGTTGACACAATGAAACAAATGGAGGAAAAGCTTTTGGGGGAAAAAATGCAATAACAGATATTGGAGAAAGGATATTTTGAAATAAAAACTAGTTAAGTTTGGGTCTCATAGTTCCAACTTCCTTTAAAATATAGCAGTAATCCAACTTCTTCCCCCCTTTTCCTCTACAGATTGGTCCTGGGACTCTTAATTTCAAACAAACAACCAGTGGAAGATCCCCGCCATCACCATGAGCGCATGCAGCAGGAAGGCCCTGACATTGCTGAGCAGCGTCTTTGCAATCAGTGGCCTGGGGCTGCTGGGAGTGGCAGTCAGCACAGACTACTGGTTGTACCTGGAGGAGGGCGTGATTATGCCTCTGAACCAGAGCACTGACATCAAGACCTCGCTGCACTCCGGCCTCTGGAGGGTCTGCTTCCTGGCTGGTGAGTCCAAAATTGAGAAAGAGTAGGTTGAAAGAAAAAATTTGAGATACATTTTCTTGACAATCAATCAAGTGTAAATAAGGATTGTGGAGCAGATGATGGTACAGATTCTAGACTATGCTCTCCAACAGAAACAATCACATTCAAAGGTGTTCATATGTACTGAGCAGCATCTAAATGTGGCAGCAGCAGGGCACTGAAGTTGTCACACTGACATATCATCACTGCATCAGCCGGCTTTGATGTTCACACAGAATGACATTCACAATTACTTCATCAGTGAGTGTGTGTGTGTATGTGAGAGAGAGAGAGAGATTGTGAATAAGTGTAGAAGACAAGAGGTAGAGTGAGAGAAAGAGGCAACGGATAGACAGAACGTGTGTCTGTGTTTGTTCTTTGTTTCAATTGCATTTTATAACAAGGTGCATTCAATGTACATACACTCAGTCCTGCAATGTAATTACACACACACATACACATAAGTTTGTGCAGCTATCCTTGTTAGGGCATTGCAGTGACTCCATTCATTTTGTACAGCCTAACCCAAACCTTAACCCTACCCAGGACCTCAAATATTACATTTTGCCACATTAGGACCAGGCTTTTGTCCCCATGAGGACTATAGGTCCCAATAAGGATAGTAAAACACACACACACACACAAATTTGCACCAGTAAGTCCTCAGAGACAGATGTCAACTCATCATGCCACTGAATTAGCTGACAGTGTGTGTGTGTGTGTGTGTGTGTGTGTGTGTGTGTGTGTGTGTGTGTGTGTGTGTGTGTGTGTGTGTGTGTGTGACACTGAAGTGATAATAATGGCTGTGTAGCTTTTTTTGCAGGATGTGATGTAACTCACACATCCACCCACATATTTCTATGAATCCAGGCTCATTTGAAGTATAGAAAATCCATTATATATATCAAACATAAGTTCCATATTCTGTAAATCTCTTATGCACATTAAAAATAATATCCTCTATGCATCTTCCACATTGGCCTACATTTACAAGTGATGTAGAATAAATTAGCAAAGATTTGCAGGGAAAGAATGGCTAACTTGAGAACAAAAAAAATGATTTCCCAAAGAGCCTCCAAAGTTCTGCACCGACACAGGTGTTTTCAGTTACTGTGGCTGATGAGACCTCCGTTAATCAGGAAGAGGTCAATCAGGTTCTGTCTGTAGACGCCCCCACACAGTGCTGAGAAAAAGTCTAATCAGACAAAATAACTAAAATCATCTGGGGGTGATAACCATGGGTGTGTGGGGCTTTTAATTGTCAATTATTTGGACAATGTGAATTTTTGACATGAATTTTTCTAAGGGGAATCACAGATGTTAGGGGTTTTGTTCTGTTTTTTAATTGTTGTGGCTGTTGTCATTCAATCAGTCTCATTTAAAGGAATAGTCCAATATTTTGGAAAATACACATATTTGCTTTCTGGTGGAGGGTAGGATGAGAAGATCAATACCACTTTTATTGCTATGCTGACTGAAAATCGAACTTAAAGGTGCACCTTAAACAAGATTGAGTTGGAAATGTGAAGCATCCAGTGCACATACACTGGGTACATCTCAAGTCTCTTAATTGCATCCATGCTTCCCTCATTTGCATCTTTTCCTCGTGTCTTAGTTCCTCCCACTGTGGATTCATGTAATGATGCAAGGAGATCATGTGAGGAGAGAGGAAACAAGGGGAACGTGACACGTTACATAAAGTGGCGTCCATTTCTGATGATGGCAGCAGCTGATCACAGCTGGTTCAGCTGTCAGTTGGCTTTAACAGCTGTAGTGACTTTTGATGGAGTTTTTGCCTGCACACATGTGCGTTGTAGTGTCACTAATAAAGGTGCACAGTTATCACTGCCAGAGCAGCTGTTTTCTCTCTGCAGCCTGTTACCTGTTTAACAAACACCTGCACGTGAATTAAAAACCTGCATTCTGTTTTTATACTTTGTCCTGCTCAGTATTCATACTGTGAACTGTGTCCTGCTCGGAGGCACATGAATCATTTCTACTGACTGAATGCATTTATATTATTTATTCATTATCTGCCTCTGTATTTATTGATATTCTGATTGTGAAGTCATTGTTTAATAACCCAAATATGGTCTCGGTGTCCTTTGAACACTATAAATTATCTATTAGGCTAAATGATTCAGGGGAAATTGAAACAACTTAACTCATATCAAACCCGGAATTTTCAGCTTCAAATGTGACTGAATGGAAATGTTTTTGTTTTTTTTAACTAGTTGCCAGGCAGGAAGTTACTGTTCCTGGTCAAGAAGTAGTCCACCATGTAACCCCTTATAAAATATAATTTTTACACTTTGTTTTTCTTGTATTAAATAAACAAGATATAATGTGTTATTTAATTAGCTTTGGGGCTGCTGGTAGTCGTATTTTGTTACTTTTAGTCAGAGCCAGGTTAGCTGTTTCCCTCTGTTTCCAGTCATCATATTGGTTTAAATTGTAGGCTGTAGGCTCCAATGACATGTGGTACAGATGTGAGAGTGGTTTCAGTCCCACAAGAAAGAGAGCAAGCTAAAAGTTTTGGTGTCTCATGTTCACATTCATGTTTATTTCATGACTGTTGTCATGGTGACAGCCAGTTTTGACACTTTTTCTCCCTTTTTTCCCCTATTGTTAGTCACTCTCTCTCTCTCTAATATATCCCTCTCCTTCCTGCAGTAGTCCTCATTGTGTTCCCACCTTTTACCTTCACCTGACCTTCACACCAACCTGTGCACCTGCTCTCAATTCTCTCATCAGCTCCACAGTATATATACCTGCCCTTTAGCCATTGCTTCCTGCCACATTGTCCATGGTGTCGTCTCAGCTGTAGTGTTCTTAATTTTTTGTCTTCTTGCTCTTGCCTGCCTTGATGCCCCCTTTTTTAGTTGTCTGTTCTGACTGACAGACTGTTACTGTGAACTTTTCCTGTTTTGTTTATGAGTGATGCATTTGCATTCAACATGTTTTACGTGCTGACAGGGATATAAACCAACATTTAGTGTTTCTTGGACAATAGGGAAGGGATTGTTCCTGACATAAAGGGAAACTTGCCTCCATTCTTTCATGTCTCCTCATCTTATTTTAATTCTCTTCTTCACCTTGAGTCTTCAGTTTCTGTCTCTTTCCTCTTCAGGTGATGAGTCGGGTCGCTGCTTTACCATCGAGTACATCATGCCCATGAATGTCCAGTTGACCTCAGAGTCCACAGTAAACGTGCTCAGTGAGTGACTCCTTCAACAGCAGCTTCAGGCTAATAAACTAAACTCTCAACCCTCCCTTAGTTGTTCAAACATCAGGGGTATTTTTATGGTATGGCTGTGTTCAGAAAACCATGTAATATCTGAACATAGCCAGAGAGAGACGAGGCTCGCTTGTCTGAATGAGTGTTTCTGCCCTGGTCCTCTTCAGAATACTCCTTGCCTCTTCACATTCAAGTCAGAAGTCCTTCAGTGTAGCTCAATGTCAAAGCTTTACTAAAGGAGAAATCCACTTTAGTGAGTCTGTGTAATAAGCTCTAATGTCGTACTCTATTCACAGAAAAATCTGGCAAAGGAGAAGACACTGATCTTCATTTCAAAATTGTTTGCCCCCCCCCCCCCCAAGATAACTCTGATAGATATGTTTTAAACTGAATAAAGACGAACACAGCTTCAATTTAATTGGAGTTGACAACAAATTGAAATGAATTTCACTTTGAGATTAAATTAAATACATAAAGTTAATCTCTTTCTGCATAAATCTTACACTCAGGTCTCATCTTTGTACCTTTTTGTGAATTATATATAGTACTCTTTTTATTATATTGATATTATCTATGAGTAGAAATACAACACTACTTCTCTGGCTGACCATTTTGTTTTATGTCTTGGGGTTTAACCCTCACCTCTCTCTTTTCCCAGAGATGATACGCTCAGCCACTCCATTCCCTCTGGTCAGTCTGTTCTTCATGTTCATCGGATTTGTCCTCAACAACATCGGACACATCAGGCCGCATCGCACCATCCTGGCTTTTGTCTCTGGAATCTTCTTCATCCTCTCAGGTACAATGATTTTGATATTTTTGTTTTCTCTTTTTGTTTTGGTTTGTCCTTGAATTTTTTTCTCTTCTCTCTGTGTCTCAGGACTGGCTCTGGTGGTGGGTCTGGTGCTGTACATCTCCAGTATAAATGATGAAATGCTGAACAGGACTAAGAGCAGTGAGGCCTATTTTACTTACAAGTATGGCTGGTCCTTTGCCTTTGCTGCCATCTCCTTCCTGCTCACTGAGGTAAGCAACTGGTTATAGACACAAGTACTTAATATTGCTGTTTATCACTGCTTTAAACTCAGCACAAAATATTTTAAAATCACTCCACATTCTTTTTTTAAAGCACTAATTTCCAACATGTTCTCATATGTTACAAAACATGTAAACATTGTGGATTATGTAGTTTATTTCATTATAATACTGTGTATTTATGGCTTTTTACAGAAAGTGTTGTGAGTGCATTCATGCACGTGTTCACTGCCCTCCAGTGGTCACAGCTAGGAACTGTACCTTTACATTATATTAATACCTGAAACATAAAAAAAACTTTACTTTGATTCTTACATGTCCATATTGGTAACAATACCAACACCAAGAGCTGTTGTAATTATGCGATTGAGCTGCAACGATTATGCGATTAAACGATTAGGTGCGAACTATTTTGATAGTCAGTTAATCGTTTTAAGTTGATTAAGGAAAAAAATGTTCAAAATTCTCTGATTCCAGCTTCTGAAATGTCTTTTATGATAGTAAACGGAATACGGTGAGTTGTGGACTGTTGCTCGGCACATCTGAGGATGTCATCTTGGGCTTTAATAATATAATAATAATTTAAAAATATAATAATAATAATAACAATAACAATAACAATAACAATAACAATAATAATAACAATAATAATTGGCATCCCTAATTGTGATAATTTTCTTATAGAATTAGTAGAATACTAACGCTACCAGTGAATACTTTGAAAACAAAATTACCCAATATAAGCATACATAACATAAATGATCAAAAAGTATTGTTTTAATGACAGTTCTCTCTAATGGAGGCCTGTTTCAATGTTACACAACCCCAAGTGAGTGATTAACAACAGTAACAGGTTTCTTTCTTTGTCATCAAAATGTGTTTTGCTATGTTGACTTTATTTCCTTCTATGTCACAGAGTGCCGGCGTAATGTCCGTCTACCTGTTCATGAAACGCTACACAGCAGAGGAGATCTACCAGCCTCGCCACCCCAGTTTCTACCGCCCTCGTCTCAGCAACTGCTCAGACCATTCTGGCCAGTTCCTCCACCCAGAGGCCTGGTCACGTGGCCGGAGTCCTTCTGACATCTCAAGTGAAGCTTCTCTCCAGATGAGTGCGAGCTACCCTGCTCTCCTCAAATGCCCCGACTACGATCAAGTCTCTTCTTCACCCTGTTGAGGGGGACTAAGGTCACTAAGGAGTCATTGATGATCACATACTGTAAGGTCAAAAGGTTTTCTTTCAGGAAAAAGATACAACTTAAAGATAATTTACTGGGAGTTTGTTGTTTTTCAGGGAGGAAAGTGTGTGCAGCTTGGACTGTGGCCTGAGGACTTATGGCTGAGACCTGAGGAAAATATGTCTGTAAAGTCAGTTGTGGCTTTTTATAGAGTCAGGGGTGCACACTGGGATTTTGCTGTCGTAGCAAAACTTACTGTATGTCTAGGAATAGATGACGTCTACAGGTACTAGGACAATTCTTTACATTTATTTGTCATTTTGGTTTTAATTATTGTTTCTGGAAAGTTCTCAAAGTTAAAAATCTGAATAGTTCTTTTAAGAAGGTATGAATTACCTTTGGACTTTAAGGGTAAAAAGCTGTTCTGTGTTGTGGTTGAGTTGTATGTGTGCATTTTACCTTCCAGTGCCTCATAGATGTGTCTGTTTGTGATATCTTTTGCATCCCTATTTTACAGTGAATGTGCATCATGCTATAGGACCTTTTCATTCTACAGTAGCATTCACCTGTCGCAGTACGGATGTATCACACCACTCTGTAAAAATCCAGCCAAAACCAAAACTTTCAGGAATATTAGTAATTCAGACTGAACTGGCTAAGATCATACAGATTTGTTTTATACAGAATTTGTATATAACAAGTACAGTTGTTGGACTTTAAATTAATTCATGGTTGGAGTTGATGTATTATTATCAATGTAATGCTACACTGATTTACAGCATATCTGGTGCAGTGACTGCAGGACAATTCATGTATGTAGATTGTAAATTATTATTTTCAAGACATTATATTTTCCTTTTTTTAAATGTATATTAGTAATCTGGCAGTGTCACTAAAATAGTGGTGACCGATAAATCTCTTACATAGCCCTGTCCTGCGCAAGGTAAGATGTAAAAGTTGATTATTTGTGAATGGAGAGAGCCAGCCTGTGGCAACGTCACAACACTTTCTATTTACAACAGCGAATATCATGTAAAGAAGATGACATTTTGTGGCCAGATGCAGTATTTTTATTACAGTATCGTTCTACAGTAATTTAATTGAGACATTTGTCTTTACAATGTTATATTTGCTTTCTTTTTTCACAAGTTGCTCTAAAGTGTTTAAAGTGAACAAATGTATGAGGTGAACACTGACAGTGAGAACCTGTCAATGTTTTGTGACTGGTGTTTTTATGGATCCTATTCAGTTGGTAACAGAGGATGTTCTGACTTTAAGTCTAATTGAGAAATAAAATACAAAACGCAATCTGACATTTGACTGTCTTGACTTGAAAATCCCCTCCAGACATATTGTATTAAAATAATCTGCTTAGAATTGTAATTTGGGTCATGCGAAAGTTCAATCAGCTAGTTAAAAAAACCTTAAAATTACACCCCCCCCTCATTACTAAAAGAAGAAATTATGAATGTGAAGTTTCTAAAGTTTAACTGGTGGACACATGATGTTTCCTTTCTGTTTATTCTCACTTTCCACATCACACCTATGTAAATAGCATTTTGGCTGCTTGTGGTGATGTGTCTTAGTCTCAGATTTAAAGTGAGCAGAAACTTTCTCTATTTAGCAAATTAATATGAAAACAGCTTTCTAGTGTCAAACTATCCAGGTGAAGTAATGAGACCCAGAACACATCTTTTTAGTATAGTGGGACTTAAGCAATAATAGTGAAACTTAACTGTGGCAGCAGTGATGCATTTGTTCATTTATTTACTTTATATAGTTAAATGTTTTTGAGTGACCTTTTTGTGTTGCATTGCACATTATCAGCTGATGTGATTGTATGTAATATTTTGAGAACAGCAGCAGAGTTTCAGAAAATGTGCTTAAATTCCCCTCCAGACATGTTTTAAGACATATAAAACTACTTTGAATAATAATCTGTGTCTTATATGGTTTTTCCTCACTAGAAATTCTTAAAATGACATTAACTCCTTTTACCTCATTAAAAATCCAGAATCTATGTTAATGTAAATATTGTAAGTTTCAGAAGTTTAACTGCTGAACACAAGATGTCTCCTTGAAGTGTTGATCCTCGGTGTATGTGCACTGGAGGCTTCAAATTTCCACATCACATATCCATGGATGTGGACCATGTTTGGCTCCAAAGTAGTTGTGATTTTGTAGATATTTCTATCCCTAACCAATAGAGGGCGCTCTCTCCTCAGTCATTCAGTTCCACATCTTCTCTCTCAGTCAGATCTCACAGGGACACAACATGTTTTCCTTTACTCTTCTTGTTCTACTTCATCTCCTGTTACCTTACAATGTATTTGACCATATTTAGGTAGACACCACCTGCTCTGCACGACACGAGGACGACATGATATGTATTCAGGGAGCTTGTCACAGCGCCTCACAAGAAATATCTCTATAATTCATTAATGACAGCTTATTACTTATGCAAATATGTAGGTCAAGACCAGCATCAATAAAACATAGGACATACATCTGCTGTAAGCTTTATGTATACTTTATGTAGATACACGTAATTTACAACGTGACCAATAGCTTTTACAGAGAATATAAAAGTTAATGTAACTATAAGCCCACACAGGGCAGTAGAAGTTAATATTCTGCTCAGACCACAAGGCTTTCATTGTATTTTACAATCACATAGAAAACTACTGGTGTAGAATTTATAGTTTTTGACATCATCATCATCATTACCATTATCACTGTACTCTAATCATCATCGTTAACAATACATCAAGCACCATTTTCACTATAATCTTCATTATCATCATAAATACAAGCATCTTTCTCACACACCAGTCATGGCTTTTCAACAGCATCATCACAGTTATTGACCCTAAAGCACAAATATTCTCTTCTTCATCATCATCCTTGTCATCATATTTTTTTATGATTTATGTTTAAGGCTTTTGTATAGAAGACCCCAAACTTCAGCTGATGCAAACTTCTGCCAGTAGGCTCAAACATGTTACACAGAGTGTGCATACTACAACAAAGAGACCAGAAAACCTATACATTATATATACATACATAACTTAAGCATACATTGTTTAACATTTACAGGTAGTATTAAACCATTTCACAAATGAAAATAAATACAAAATGATAGTATAATAGGTTATATTTATATACTTTTAAAGAGGAACACAAAAGCAAGCGAAGATCTTTAGGATTACAAACCAAATGCAAACAGGATCACAACAATACATCGACCTTCACTGACATAGGCCATAGACAAGAAAAAAAAAGGGGGAAAAAAAAGCTTAATCGGACTGGTACCCATTAATAAAACCTACCCAGTAGACTGAAAATACTTTCTCAGCTGAAAGTGCTTTTCAGTCCGAAAGGCAAGTTTCACCTCTAGCCTTGGCAAAGGCGCCTTTATTACTCAACTAAAATAAAAAGTATGCACATTTCAAAATTCTCTGCTCCACACTAAATGAAATCAGCCCAGCTGACTCAAGACTGTAATGCTTTGTCAGGAACTTAAAGGTAAGCCAGCGTTGCTTTCTGAGGTTACTCTCAGCAGCGCGTCAGCCGTGGCATCTGGGGAGAAGAACTCAGCACCAGAGTGAGATTACAACATGGATCAGGTGAGGTTATACTGTACTGATCTACCTGCTGCCTCACAATCACCTCTTCTCTCCATCCATATGTCTCTTCCTTCCTTATTCACTCAGGCATCTTTATTCACCCTTAAAATCCTGCTCAGTCTAGCTGACCATACATCTGATTTTGAATTACAACCTTTTTTCATCAAGCACAGTGGAGGGAACGCTTATGCACCCATACTGTAGAAGGTGTGTGCACTGATAGCATGCACACACTGCTGCATACACACACACACACACACACACACATACACATACACACACTCATACACACACACACACATACAAACACACACACACATATTGGTCTATAATAACCCACATGCATGCATGTTCACCTGAAACATGGCAGTTGTGCTCTGTGAGATCTAGAAACATGTTATGAGCATGAAAGGGGGGAGGTAGGGGATGTGTGTGAGATGGAGGAGAAACAAACTGGCTGCTGCTCCACGCAAGTCCAGATAATCTGAGTTTCCTGGAGCTCTGTTGCCCTCTCAGTAGAGTGTGATGTCTCCCCAACATGACTTGCAGAGAGTTCAGTGGAGGTTCGTCTTCAAGATCTAAGTCTGTTTTAGGGTTGGCAGTCATTTCTGTGGTGAACCAGCTTTTGCGGCGTGTGGTTTATTGTATGTAAGATAAAGATGGAGGGGGTTTGGAGGTTGTACATGGAGAAGATTGTCCCTCTTCACTTCTTGTTGGCGATGCGTCTCTTCCTGGTGGCTAGCATGTCGTAGAAGGGGTCTCTGCTAATGCTGGCCCTGGAGAAGCCAATCAAAGGACAGCAATGAAATAAATAACAAGGCCACATGAGAGGAGGGTCTTGAGCATCTTTGATATGGAAATGTAGGCACATTTATACAAAACCCTGCCTTAACTAGATCAAAAAAAAGAAAAAAGTTTGTGCAGTGACCTAGTTTGGTTTCCATGGTTTCTGAAGAGGAACCCCCCCACCCAACCCCCTCCCAAGTTTTTTCTTGGTACTCCGGTTTGCTGGAACCTCTCACTGATTCCCTCCTCCAGAACTCAAGCCAAGTACGTAGTAAAACACACAATCACACACTCTCCCTCCCGCAATTCTGCAGGTTTATAGGTCTGAAGGAGAGTGAACAATGGCGCTCGAGAGTCTTCTCCGTACTCCCGCTCCCTTTTTTAGAGTGATGTAAAGGCAGCGCACAACGAGAGCAAGCGAGTCAGGAAGCCATTTGGGCTCTGCTTAGGAGCCCAGTTTCACGGCTGCTAAATCCTGTTAGCACCAGCACAAAGCAAGAAGAGGCTCAACCCCCCACTGCGGATATCTCCGATTCCCTTTACGCCGCCACGCGCTGAAGAATGAGTCTGTGTACGATGACTATCCCCTTCTTTCATACCGCTCATTGTCATTTTCCACAACCCAATTTCATAAAACAAAAACTCCACTGGAGAGAGATCAAATCCAAGCAAGGCTGCTGTGACTAATACAAAGTAACATTTCCCCCATTTCTGTCCTAACAAAATATGTAAAAACCTAAAATATTTAATGGAAATGAAACATATATAATGTAAAAATAAATACTTTTCTTCTTTACTAAAGCATTGCATGAATTTATAAAAGACAACAGCCTACTTTCTCCATTGACCCAGTTGGTCCAGCATCATCTGGGTCTGTGTGTTTGTGACTCAAGATAAGCAGATAGAGTGTTGCTTCTGGGATCATTTCGACTTTAGAAGAGGGGAAAATCATGATTTCCATAAAAAGCCTTTTATCTCCCCAGACCCCCAAGTCCTCTTGGACCCCTCTGGTGAAGCACGTTAGCCTCCGTGGCTACGAATGCATCAGCCCAGTTTGGAGCTGCCTCTCCTGGATAGGTTTTGCTGGGTTTGCTGGCTCACCCCTGGGGTGCTATAAGCAGTGACTAATCCCCCATCACTTCCCCGGTGAATACTCTTTGAGAGGGGGGAGGAGGAGGAGCGGAGATTGCACTATATTACAGTATACAAGTGTTCTGTTCTGCTGAGCAAACTCTCTTTGACATTGCACCATCTTCTATGCAGGCGATTACAGAGCATCCAACATTTAGGTCACTAGCAGCAAGGTTATTACTGTGAGAGCTATGCATAGTATGTGTTGGAGAAAAAAACACACTTTTGCTGTCTATTTTGCTGTCTATTTAATATTTTAATGGCATAATCTATATAGATTTAGGTATGTTTAAAACCTACATCAGTATATTTTCTGGTCTCTTCTATATAAGCCTTGTTCTTGGGTCAGATAAGATTTCAGTACCACTCAATATATGTATATATATATATATATATATATATATATATATATATATATATATATATATATATATATATATATATATATATATATATATATATATATATATACAATGTCTGTAGATAATCTTTAGTATAAAACCATTGTTGAGTGGAAGCTTTGTCACTGTAACCAGCTCATGAAGTTAACCAAACCAACCAACACATTTGTATCCTTGTTTCGGCCCGATTTAAGGATCTTTATTCATGTTTTACTATAATATGTTAAAGGGTGCATTCTTGGCTATCATTCAAGACCAGTAAGTCTGCCTGAGTCAGTTGAGCTATTCAAAGTATCAGCGAGTGTTTTAATTTTTTCCCAATATTCATGTTTGTTATTAAAACCATGACAACAATAAACATCACAGACGCAAAATTTAAAAATCTGACTACTCACTAAAATTCAAGGATTTATGAAATATAGAATTTTGAAAGCTGACCCATGGACTATTTAAATGAAGGACTAGTTTGACATTTTGGGAAATTTGCTTTATTGACGAGAGTTAGGTGAGAAGATCCAACCCTCTCTTATATTTGTCTGTCAAATATAAAGCTACAGCCAGCCACTGATTAGCTTAGCTTAGCATAAGGACCGGAAATGGGAAACAGCTAGACTCGACCTGAACGTAACAAAATCAGCACCTCTAGAGTTCATTGGTTTAATCTGTACAAAAACCAAAGAGGAAAAACATTGAGTTGTGGTTTTATGGTGGGTTATGTGAGGGACTATTTCAGTGATTTCCTTCGTCTTGTTGTCACAGTGAGTTTGACAGGCAAACAGTGGTGACTCCAAAATGAATAAAAACCTTTCTCATCTAACTTCCAGCAAAAACTCAAATAAACCCTAAATGTTGAACTATTTCTGTGTATTTGTGAGGAGTCTTACTTGATAGATTTAATCCATTCTTCCTTCTCCTCCGGCGTGGGTGCTGATATCCTGTACACAACGTGGTTTCCCTCAACAACACGCCCATCCGCCTCCGTCTTGCAGGCTTTGATCACCTGGCCCTTGTGGTTCGGGTTGTAGAGCTCAAAGCAGTTCTGGAGGGGGACAAAGAGCAAGGCATCAATAATGTTAGATAATTAGGTGTGACTGCACATTGACCAAGAGATAATTTACAATGTGAACACCCAATAAACACTGTAACAGTGGAGAAAAGATACTTGAGTTGTGATCTACAGGTGAGGTCTATAATGAGGCAACACTCACAGGTTTCCTGGGCTCCTCTACCTCCCTGATACTGAGATTCTCCAGCGGGATGATCCCACGAGGCTCCTTGTCCTTAAGGAGAGAGAGAAGGAGAACATGAGAGGAGGGAGAAAAACAACCAAGTGAATACAAAGAGAGGGGAATTGATAAGACAGTCAAAAAGCAAGCACACAAGAAAGAATATAGATCAGAGAAGCAGCAAAGTGAGAGAAAGAGGCAAAAAGAGGGAGGAGGGAGGAAAAAGAAAAGAGAGATGCTTATATAAGATGAAGACAAAACGGGAAGGCATGGATGGAAAGAGATCAGGGCAAAGGAGAAGAGACAAAGAGGTGGGGAAGACAGGATAAAATCAAAAACAAATCATAAACAATATAAATAAATCATATAATAAATCATATCCTCTTCCTCTCATCCTCACTGCTCTTTCTGGTATATTATGTTTATTCTCAAAGACACAAGAACACAAATGTACACTGTACACGTAGTTTTTCATTTTCTCCCCCTCAATCATTCTCCCACCTGGTTCTTACCTCTAAACACCCCCCCAACACTGAGAACAACTCACATTGCATAATTTGTCACTTCACAGTATTAATAACTCAAAGAGTATACACAAAATAAATAAGTAAAATGCATGAGGGTATTAAAGAAAAACAGATAAACAAGTAATGAGCTAAAAAAGAGCCCAAGGTAACAGGGAAGAGTTATGAATCTACAGAGAGAGTCTTCAGTTTATCAAAGTATCGTATGATCGAACCCCAAGTGGATTTGAATTTTTCAGCATGTCCCTGCAGCGAAAACTTAATTTTCTCCTCTCATCCTCACTGCTCTTTAAATGAGCAGATAATGTGTGTGTGGAACAGTCAGACCAGAGGACGGGACATAATGATAGTGTCCTGAAGGATAATATCAGGGTAGAGAGAGGACAGTGCTGATGCAGCAGCTAGCAGGGACACACAGGCACTGATAAAAATCTTCAAGGACGCACATATAAACTTATTCTTACAGAAGGGGACACTAACAAACACACACGTGGGCACTAACAGTCATTTGGGAACAAATACAGATGAATAAGTACATGTCACAAGGCTTTTTGGGGGTGACAGGCATGATTTGAACACAAATGTTAGTAGTAACATTTGCTAACCACTGTGGGAATGACCTTACATAAGACCTTACATGACCTCACTTCTGTTTAACTTTTATGATAAATTATCCTGTCATTTGGATGAAGAAATTGTTATTTGTCCTGGAATTTGTTATGAGACCCTTAAATCCCAGAATGTCCTCCCAGTTGAATTTGATCACCATATAAATCATATAATCAGAATGTCTACCTATAAATACATTCATTGTGACCAAAAAAACACAAAACAAAACAAAAAATGAACAGTGGAACCATTTTCATTTCCAAGGCCGTTAAACAGCCACTTTGCTTATCTCAGACCTGTTCTACAGACACACAAAGATGCACACATGATAAGACGATGTTAGTGCGAGACTCACCGTTGTATATTCAAAGTAGTAGAGACAGTTGTCCGTCAGGATGAACCACCTTCTCTTCCAGGTTTTCACTCGGCCCCCTGACAGGAAGAGGAAGAGGACACAGGAAGTGATACAATGGCCACAGTGACAGACTGGCTGTCTCCCCTCAGGAAAAAAAGCAGGGATGTGACTTTCCTTTATGAAGTCAAGCCACGTCCTCCCTTTTCCAACTGTTGTACACTTTAAAACTAAGGCAAATTACTATTATAATATAATAAATGACAATTAATGAAATTGACCAAAAAAAATATGTTTCCTACTTTAATGGTCAAGTGATAAAGGCCCCTTGTCATCAACCACATGATCATGTCATATGACAATTAGACATACATAATATAATACAGTACTGTACATGCCCATGAAAGATCAATTTGTTTGTTTGTTTGATCTCCAGTTTATAACTTTAGTTTCTGTCTGTACTTTCTTGTCTTTTTGAAACACTGCATGAAACATACTTGTACAGTCTAAGACAGGCTGGCTGTAGGTCCTGTGTTCTGTGTTAAAATTGTATTTTCATATAAATGTAACTGTTGAAAATTGTCTCATTGACATCTTAAGACTGAGTTTATGTGTCTTAAGTGTTTGATATGTCTCTTTTTTCTTCTTTCTGTCCTTTATGAATACATATAGTACATGGTACGGTGAATAACAGCACTAAAAACATACATGTAACGCTCTGTATTATGGATCTCATTTAAACAAGGTAAAACATTTTTTGAGGTATTAGAAAGTGAAAGTGAAACATTTTTGAATACATGGTTCAGGTGTTGAGCCTCTTTTTTTTACCAGGTCAGTTGTTTACTTTTGCGCTACATCGAAATGTTGAGCAGAGTTGTGGCATAAAGAGTTAAATGTCAATCTGATTACGAGTATGAAACAGTTTATCTCACTTGGACTTTCTGAAACACACTGGCAAACCCCGTATGTGATTACAATCAACCACCACTATCTCCGAGTTTCCCTAAATGATGACTCACGAAACTGATGAATAATTACTGACCTTGCTTATTCATTTTTAAAGGCAACAGGATAAAATCTTATTGGTTCTCAGGAGAGAGGAGCAAACAGCACTTGATATGAACCTAATGTGGCACTGAAAGTAACCCTGAAGCAACACACACAAGCGCACACACACACACTCACATGCAAGTACACAGACACACACCAAACCCCAGAGCAAGTTCACCACCTCACGTGTTAACTTGTGCAAACTACATCCCAAAAAAAACAAAAAAAGCAAAGAGAGAACGAGCACAAACGTCCAACATGAAGCAGAATTCAGCCTCTGGTGGTGACTGCAGAGTCTCGTGTTGGAGGAAAACACCACTTGCTTCAGAGACATGAAGCAGGGACAGTGAGGAAGCTCTCCTGGTGGGAGACACATGTAAATCTGTGCATGCAGGCGAGCAGAAAAGCACACTCACATTCTTACACAAGCACACCCTTGCACCTACATCCCTATGTCCTAACATGAATCAAAACATGAAGACGTGCACATGAGCATACTCAAGCACATTCTTATGATTTCCTGTGTGTGTGTGCTTTGACCAAACATTCCTGATTAGTTCCTCCCAATACTAACCATCCCTTACGGTCATGTTTGCTAGCGGCACTTTCCACTGCAGCATTTCCTTCCTGTTTTCTATATATGGGCCACGCACCATTATAAAATGCTCCGGGTTTCCTTACATTTCAATAGATTCTGGCTATTGTACTATCGTGGTCCAATCTACGCTCCATGTACAGAGAGATTTGCTATAAAAAAAAAGACATTTACTCCTTCACATCCTCCGGGGTTTATTTTTAGAGAGTCAAATTAGAAATATTATAGTGAGAACTGGTGCGGGAAATGGCTCCAGGGAGGAACAGTACCAGAATGTAATCATGTTAGGTCTGTGAGCCACAAAGGGGCTATTTGCATTCACACTCGCAAGTTTGATGAGGCTACAGAGACGTTACATAGAGTTAGAGGAATGTGCAGGTCAGAGCCAGGTGTGAGTGTGTGTATGTGTGTGAACATAGTAATAAACCCCATCACCTGCAGTGAGTTTGCCCTTTAACCTTTGACAAACAATAGCCAGGCTACCAAATGGTTTTATGTTCAATAATAAATCAACTTAAGAGGTGCAAATTAAAACCATTACAAGTGCTGAAAAAGGGACTTGAAAGGTGATGAGATGCTACATAGGTATGTAAAGAGCAGCAGAAAATGCCTTTAATGTAGTGTGAACCGTGGAGTGTTGTCCAAATCAAAAACACATGTAAACAAAGAGGAACATCTGGCACAACAGAGTAAAAACAAGATGTTATAAATCTATTACCTCACTGGGAAAGCATACACCCCATCCAATCCCTGGCACACACATAGATGCACACACACACACACACACACACACACACACACAAACACATACAGTTCAAACAGTTAAGCTGTGTGTTCCTTCTCAAACTACATTCACAAGTCTGAGGCCATATTTAAACCATGGTTGCACACAACATCTACCATTTCCCACACGTAAACTGGTATTTATGAGAACTGATTGTGCAATAATGCAATAATAACTTTTGGAGGAATTACAACAAACCTCATTCTGTAAAAGTCCAAAATAATGAAGGGGACTTTTCCCAACTTCCGAACACAATATAAAACACAATATAAAAGATACACTCCAGGAAGTAAAGTGAACCAAGATGTTAAGTTTAACTATCACTATAATTACTGTCTACAAAGAGATCTTTTATACAGATTCTTTTAATCAGTGGTCTAAAGTAAATCTTGTATTTCCTTATAGATGTTTCATGATTATGATTGAGATCTAACTGTCAATGATGAATGAATTATAATGTGGGTGATATAAAGCTATAAATGCTCTGGTATTATTGAACTGAGCTTCTTCACTGCTGTACTCTGATTGAGATGGTTTTTTTTAAACATACATTTGCACAGTTCTATAAAACTGAGGGAAAAAAAGTGTGTTTGTGTGTAATTCCTGGGTTTCTATGGGCAACTTAAAATTTTACAAGGTTTTTATGTAAGCGACCCCTGGACTTAAAGATGAACAACTAACATCTAGCTAACATGAACATTTTTCAGCATGTTATGCTGCTCAGGTAAATTTGTGAATCTCACCTTTAACTGTTAAACACAACACAATATTGTTGTTGTTTTGAGCAGCAACGCTTCACTAAAATTTCACTGCATCTAGAACATAATACCTCACCTCATGAGTGCGTGAGTGACAATAACCTCTGTCTTAAACCTCTATCGTGCCGTTTAAGTTCTTGCTCGGCTGCGAGGATAAAGCCACAGTTGTGGAGAGAAAAGTGCAAGAGTAACCAAATAAAGCCGTCCGGGATGTCTTGCATTCCCCTCAGCAGGGGAATGTGCAGAGAAACACACACTAACCTAATTTGAGCAGCCAGCCCTCTCTGTCTGGGTTGAAGAACGTATGCGTCAGGTCATTCCCATCATCCTCTGGGATCTTGAAGGGTTCGCTCTTGATGCTGTCGTATAGATTCTGTACAAAGAGAAAAGAGATAAGAGGGGAAACTGTGAGGAACGGAAAAGCATTAGTTCACATTTCACACTTCAAGATGAACACACACACACACACCTCTGCCTCCATCTCCAAACATTCAACCCAGTCTTCAGATTAACGGCGCATTAAACAAGACATTGACAGATTCTATTTCAGTGTAGGAAAGTGAGAGAAAATGATTCATACTTCACCGACTCTGTGAGCACGGTGATGAGAAAGTCTTTAACAAAGTGTCTTCTACTTAAATGAAACCAAGGGCACTTTTGGTACAGATGTCAGCCTGCAATACGTGGGTAGATCTACTTATTTTTCTTTTTCTTTGAGAGATCACGGAAGATCATTAGCATCGGTATCTGGGGAGAAGATCTCATTCTGCTGAGCTGCTATGTCTCAATTAGTGAAGTGTGACTCTCTGCTTTGCATACCTCCTATAGGTCCCTCTGTGCTAAATCATAATACAGCATTTATTCTTAATCTTAATTGCAAAAGTTGCAGTCGCCCAATGCAGTATTTCAAACCTGCACTGCATTGGATACATTTGTCAAACCTAACGAACTAATAAAGTCAAAGCTCTCACCCTGAGTAGCTCCTCTGGGAGGTCTCCCCCCTCATTGATCCCTCTGTTCATGGAGATGAAGCGCTCCACGGGGGGCTTGTCTCTGACGTTGGGATTGTGCAGGCTGGTGTTCAGCATAATGATGGCAAATGATAGGACATAGCAGGTGTCTGTGGAGGTAATTACACACAGTGAAAATACAACGCAGGGCAGGTCAGTGTATGTATCAGAACATATTTATGCATTAGTGTAGAAATGATTAAAAATATTTAGCGTAAATCACTCAAATCCAATTCAGACACCAAAACGTGAAGCACAGCACTGATCTGATCTGATTTGTGATTAAACAGACAGTACTCCATCAATCGATTTTCTCAGCAACAAATTTAGGACTCTGTCTAATAAAAAAGAGAATTTAATCAACAAAGAGCAACATATTCTGGGGGACACACACATGCTGACCTTCAAGGCCATATTGCATTGAAGTCAGAGTGTTCCTGACAGGTTGTGAACACACATACACACACATACACACAGTTGATCCATTGATCTCATGAATCTACATCGTAACTCCTGCTAACCATCCTCTACCTCATCCATCCGCACACACAAACTGCCCCAGTCAACATCCTCTGCACTGTAATTTACAACCCTGTGTGCACAACAGCCCTCTGACATGACCAATAACAAACCCTCATGACCCGAGCTGTCACCTGTGTCCTCCTTAACACTTGCCAGTTTAACACAGGGGCAGCAGATGAGGAGCAACGAGCAAAGGCTGTGCTATTGACCAGTGATCAATTTCATTATCACTGCTGGAGACACTGATACTGATTACACTGCGATTAGCAAGCAACCTGCTAACCACAGTGGAAAATGTAGAAGAATCGGACTGTTGGTCCTGTCAAGTTCAGACACATGATAAGAGAAAGAGAAATTCTCTAAAACCAGACATTTACGTAGTCAGAAAGGGTTCATGTGCATCAGTGTTTTATGAAAATCTCCAGTGTTGTGGCCACATGCTAAAGATTTATACCACTCAGACAGGTCCAGCTGTCTAATGAGAGAAGACAGAAGCATTGATCTGAGGCTGAGGTGGTCTGGCTAGCCCATGTTATCTGTCCTGGACTGTCTGGCTGAGTCTGACTCATATATCTGCTACAGTAGTGTGTGTGTGTGATGTGTATTTCTGTGTGTGTGTGTGTATGTGTGTGTGTGCAGTACCTGTGGACTGGAAGACGCCAGGATTGCATTGGCAGTACCTGGAGGCAAACGCCTCCATCATACGATCAATCTTCTGGGCTTCGCCAGGAAGTCTGAAGCTCCACAGAAACTGCCTGCAACAGCAGGAAGTAAGAGAGCGAATATAATGGCAGATCATTAAATATTTATGCAAACGTACATGACAGTCTATGGATATTCACTGTGAATTTTAAACTCTACAACGTGCCTCAGCTACTGTATTTCTTTACATTAACATCAAGAAGAAGAAAGAACCTATGGAAAAAACGAACACAGAAATTACTTTGTAACATGCATGGTTTAATTCTGCTGTTTAAATCACAACTGTCAAGACATACTATGACTAATTCCATGGTAACTTTGTAGTAAAATTAGCTCTCATAGTATTATAAACCTCTATGCAGGGTGTTGTCTGATAAGACTTCAAATTAATGGATGTACCCCTCAAACTACACTACTTGGATCCAATTTCATTTTCTCATTGATTCCTGTACTGTCAGAACACGCCCACACTAAGGCAGCCCTTTTGAACTGTATTTAACTTTGTGCTATTTTTGGTCTAAACGTACGCAAACTCACCTTAAGGCTTGTACGAGGTTGAGGTCTGCAAACTCATGAAGCTCCACAAACGCCTGGAGGACCTTGATATTAAAGTCATCCCTAGAGGACAAGAGGAACACGTGTCCCACATGTTTAACTATTCACACACTTCTCATTCAAACAGAAACTGAAAAAACAGACACTTAAGTGTTAACAGGTTATTTTAGAAATACACTGCAGTGTAGTATGACAGATTCATACATTTAGGGGTCTAGGTGGAAAGTATGATCCTACAGCCAACTCACAGCACCAGTTTCAGAAAGAAAGCCACTGTGTCGGCTGAGCCGAGCAACATAAAATCCCTGTTGTTTTGACAGTCTTATCCTCATTGATTTCTATTCGATAAGAACCACATGTCCGCACAGTTCTTTTATTGGCATGGTCTCCTGCTGCTGCTCTGCTCAATAAATCCAGACTACCAATTTCCTGGGGCTTTATGCCCACATCTGAGCGCATGCACTGCAGATCTGACATGGAGACGGGAAAGGAAAAATAAAGGTGGAAGGAAAACAGGGGGAAAACTGGAGAGCTCACCGTTCCCCTAAGTAGTCCCCGATGACCGTTTTGTTGAGCCCCTCGCCTTTGTAGAGAAACTGTGCGATGTCCTCTGGGGTGTTCTGGAGAAGATCGTTCTCCAAGAGAAACTGGATCCCCTGTT
>CM055856.1:10850000-10937500 GCA_029490765.1 Euthynnus affinis | reverse complement strand
CTGAGAAAGAGTTTGTCATCAAAGTGAAATGTGATTGAGTTGATTAGTACACTGATGCACCTTCTTAGTGACCATTTTTTCTGCGTGTCATGTCTCCCATCGCGCCATAGGGTCAGCTGCGGGGTCATCAGCCAGGTACCACTTCTCATTGATGTTTCACTCCTTCAACCCTGGAACATCTCTGGCAGAGCAGGTCTTATTGGTTGGATCCCTAATTCTTATCCTCCCTCCTTAGCCATAGCCAAAATCTCCCCTTTTCTGCTTACTCAGTGAAAACTTTGTTGCTCTTTGGAACTTTGCCCCAGTTACACCTACGTCCCGAAGCAGCCATAATGTCAATGTGCTGAAGAGGGCCTGGCAGCCTCCTTCCACATGGTAGGTGGTAGAAGTCCAGTCTGCCTGTCTACACTCAGCAGCCAATTCCGAGTTTTGTCCTCTTACACTTGTGGGCAGTCTGCATTTCCTCCTCCCAAGGGATGGTGAGCTCAATGAGTAGAGTAGTCTTGGCAACAGCAGAGCAAAGCACTATGTCCGGTTGGAGTGGTGTAGTGGTGATCTCAGGAGGGAAATGCAGCTGCGTACCGATGTCGACTCGTACATTAAAAATCCTTTCCCGGAGAAAGAAGTCCTTGAAGGCCTTGCGAGGGCAAGTGTCCCCTGCCTTTCTACAGGCCTGATGAACTGGAGGAGGTGTTTTTCAACTGTGGGCTGATCATGGACTGCAGCTTGCCTACAGCCTTCCAAAACTTCAACCAGCTTCCTCAAGACCTGGTCGTGCCACCATCTGTGGCACCCCTGTGTCAGCGCTGTCTTGCACCCTGACAGCATAGGTTGTAGGCCAGCACTGATGGTGTTGCAGACGGGACAGCTCTCCTCCTTTCCAAACCAACAAATGAAGGTTTGTGGGGCATGGCAGAGTGTCATAGGTCGATTTGGATGGGATATCTGGCCAGTAGGAGGATTTCCTCACCGCCTGTAGATGTAGCACTACTGTATCTACAACCAAGACATTGTCATTTTTGGTGAATGGTTTAGAACTGCATTGGTTTTTCAATCTACCGATTTTTTGACTGACAGAAAATGAATGGACAACAATTTAAATAATCAAATTAATGTTTAAGTAAATTTCCAAGCAAAAATGCCAATGGTTCGAGGCTCTCATCTTTGAGACTTACATTACTGTAAATTTAATTTTTGATGGTTTTGGACTGTTGGTTGGACAGAGTACGACATTTGATGACATCACATTGGATTTCAAAATGTTATGATGGGTGTTTTTCAAGATTTTTAATCAATTAATCTTGAAAGAGTTGCAGATCAACCAATAATAACAATAAGCATAATTAATTGCAGCCCTAGAATTATCAACTAACCAAAGTATGTTTGGCTGCGCCGTAGATGGACACACACATTCCTATTCTTAAAATGCAGTACAGTCGATCATTTTCACAAAGTTTGAAAACTTCATCAAATCATTCTTTATTCTCAGTATTCAGGTCATTGTTTTGTCACAGTTAGTATATAATTAGCTTTCATTAGTGGTAAAATCTCATGACTCCATTGTAACTGTAACTTATGACTTGCTCTGCTCCAGACAGTCGTAGGGGTCATAAAAAGGAAACAGAGATCACATGCAAATCATTCACGCCACTGATAAGAGAAGCTGTGTTTCAGGTCCACTCATGACGCATGCTTACATAATCTCAATGATATTCTTTGTTGTAGTCAGTGATCACTGTGCAGGTTACGCTAAATGAGCACAGCTATTATTTATTTTTACCAGTGCTGACCCACATGTTAGAGCTGCTGCTCCAGCTAGACTCCAACTGGCAGCTGAAAACTACTCAGAGCTTTGAATTATTCATTACTGTCCTGTTCCTCATTCTAGTCAGCATGGGAATCTAGGAGCCGACCCGACAGATAGCCCAGGCAGGAAGACTGAAGTCCTGAGACAGTTCACTGGCTGATGCTTCGGATGATACTGGGGAGATTGGCATCTGATCCATGTGACCATCAAGGCTTTATTGGCAGATCACAATGTCAATAGACTTAATGCCTTTAATAGTCATGCCTTTCCAATATCCTTGGCACCAAGAGCAATAAAGAAGATGGACTTAAATACATGATATTTGCTGAATAGTTGACTTGTTGAGCCTTGAGATATGTTTTCAATCAGAGTAAACATTTAGTGCTCCTATGCTTTTGACTAAGTGCTTATTACCATACGGGAATCCAGATGAGAGTAGTGAGGTGCATGATTGTCTATGGATGTTACAATTAAGTGCCCATTGAAACATTAATAATTTACACAAAGTATATACAGTACCAGTCAAATGTTTGGACACACTCCCCCACAACAGATCAGGTAGATATTCAGCACAAGTCTAAACTTTGTTGGGGACAACCAGTTTTGCCCAGCTTATGAACTACATTGTCATGAAATCACACCCTGTAGACAAACAATAGCACAAGCACAAGTTACATTTCCATCAACCTGTTTTGAATTAAAGTCATGGAAATGCTGAACATTTTAGAGAGAAACTTGAAATATTGCAAAAAAAAGTCTTTTTGCTTGGCTGAAGTGGAAAAGTTGGTGTATTTTTGAAATATGCAATGGAAATAAATTTAACAAATAAATCATGATGTACATGAAGCATATGACATTAATGTCAACTGAAACTTTGGGTCAACTGAAGAAACCAAAATGAACAGCAGAAAACTGGTCTTGCAATCAATGCAAATTTGAAGCTAGTGAATTTCCATATCAAATATAAATGCATTGAAACCAACAGCAGCACATCTACCAAAACTTACTGCGGATAAAGCACACTGCATAAAGTGCGCTGTACATAAGTATACAGGATTAAAAGAATGAAAACTTGTAAAACCATTTCACTCAACTTTCTGCTAAAGCTGACTTGATCAAACCTGTGTTTTCTGTGACAATCTTAGGCAAAATGAGGACAGAAAACCAACAATAAACTAGCAAATGCAGTCAGTGAAACACTTCCTGATTTTCACCAGGCTGGTAGCAGGACAATAGAGGGGATGTCTGCTGTGATTAGGACCACTGGGCTGGCCTTCCCGTTACAATAGCAACCATGTAAACATGAGGCCGTTCCCACCACAAGCTAATTAACGAGCATTTACACAACTTAATGATATAGTCAACACCAAATTGTGGTTGCTGTAAATATTTTCAACTCAGCTGATTTAAGAATGATGTAAAGAGGCTGGAAAGTTTGTCAGAGTTGGTGGCCCACTGTTCAGTGCATAAAACCTGTCCTAAAAATGCTGCAGGTGAAAATAAGACACCTCCATCTGATTTAAAATAATCCTTTCACAAATCTTATTAAATTAGCTGAATAAAATGCATACCACCTTGCCTTTTCCTTTCTCCAGTTCCCATGATGACTGACATGCCATCTGTGGAGTTGTCCTTGTGATGGTCAGTGAGTATCATTGCTGTGGACTGTTGTAAAAGCTTCAGAGTTACGCTGCTTTTAGCCACTTGTTTCGAGCTCATTTAAGCTGCAATTGTGGCTGGTAGGTGTGTATTGTTTTTCCCCCTTGGCGTTACTCCTACTCACAGCTCTCAAGCATGCTCAAACGCACAGGAACACACACACACACATTCACGCACTGACAGGCTCTTTGACAGCTCCTGCCTCTTGACAGATGACAGTAGTGGTATGGAAATAGCCCACATTCCTCCTACTGCAACCGCCCAGTCTGGTCTAACTAGCTCTCTATACACCTCCTCTCTCATCCCTTCTTTCTATCCACTTCTTTGCTTTTTTTTAAACTCTCTGCTCTCCTGCTTCTGCTCCCTTTTTCTTTCTGTCTTGCACAGATACATACACTCAGACACACACAGCTGCTTTCCTCATTTCACCTGGAGAACACTGTTCTCACGTCAGCACTTGTAACTATCAAAAGGCCCATATTTGCTTCACAAAGCCTTTTGGATATTTATTATGATGACAATGGGGTATTGGTCAGCATTTCACATCAGATCAGCAACAACAAGGGTGTCACAACAGCAGCAGAGTGCACTTGTTTTAAATACAGTTCACTCACCTAATGAGCATCCACTACAACTTTTATGAAGCTGGAGTAGCAGACACTCCAATCCATTGTGCTTACTGTCCACTTGACTGAGTCACTTTATATATTCTGAGGTTTCATCCTCACTATTACAAACATTAGATTAGCAATGGTGAGTGCCCACTATATCTAACTGCATATACTGGAGTCCAAGTTAGAGATATTTCTCTCCTCAAAAGGAATACAGATCTGCCAAAATATTCTCCCATAACGGTCACTATCTTCAGATTCCTCCCTTCACATTAATAAATACTGACACTATTGACCTGGTTTTCCACTTGCCTCATAATGCTGGATATAATAGTATTGATTTCACCAGAATTATGATTTATGTCTTATTTCATCAGTAAAGTACGGCCAAATAAAAATCTTGGGTGCTTTGTTCAAAGTTGACCACCTCGATATTTAGCTTTTTTCCCAATCAGCCACTTGCTTTTCCACTTTCACAGAGGTTAATCAATAAAATGACACCATAGTCACAACAGTGTTTAAAGGGAAAATTCACCACTGTGAATATGATGATTTCTTAAAACTAGGTCACCTATGTAGTAGAAATGTGCAATTATTTTTTAAATTGATGCCCTATGACTAGAGAAAACCGAGAAAAAGGCTGTAGGTTCCACATATTGCTCTTAAGGGGAATCCTACAACAACCAGAATGCATTGTGTGCAGTCCCGTCTAATCAGCTACTGATGGTGTGTTTACAGAACACAGGAGAAATCTGTAAAGTTTCCCTTTAAGCTAAATGATAACATCAGCATGCTAACATGCTCATAACATGCAGGTATGTTGTATATTTACCGTGTCAGTTCAGTGTGTTAGCATGGTAACATTTTGCTTATTAGCACTAAACACAAAGTACACAAGATGATTTGAATGTCATTAGTTTTGCTGGTATTTAGTCATGAATCAAAGCCGGATGATGTTATTGTTCTTATGTTATTTAAATTCATCCCGAGGGGGATATGAGTGTCGGTACAAAATTTTATGCCGATCCATCCAGTTGACGAGCTATGTGAAATATATCAACAAGTGGTGGCAATAAGTGGTGGCTCTAGGAGAAAAGTCAGAGAATCAGCAAAATCAGTAGAATTTATCCTTTGAGGACCAGAAATGTCCACATCAATTAAATTTAATGACAATCTATCCAGTAGATGTGGAGATATTTCTGTCTAGACCAAACTGGTGGGCAAAAACAAAGGAGGTTGAAAGGTTTCACTGTCATCTGTAGAAATGGAGACAACAACTTCCCACGTGTCTCTTCAGGATGGATGAATGCTGTTTTCAGACTGGTGAACACATCTGATGTGAAAACCATGCTGTTGTCCTTGGAGGCAATACTTGGTGTAAAATATCTGATACATAGTGCATGAATCAGCATTAACTTCTGGTTGATGAATATGATCCATGTTAACTTTAGTCACTCAGTGTCCCAGAAAGGCCTGTCAAATGCAAACTGTTTGTTCGCCTTAAAGAAAGTCTGCAGCAGTCACTTGTTGTTAGCTCTCATCTCAGAAGAGACTTTCACAACACCCCCTTTATGAAAATTAGATTACAATAAAAAATCAGAGGTTACATCAAACACAACATGGCCGTTTGATTCTTCAAAGCCTCAAAGAACCTCGAACACAGTCCCTTGAAGCAACACTTGAACACAGTCTCTTCACAGAACCCACTAGTGACAGTCACTTATTCATGAACAAGTACTGCTTTTGCCTAATTTCACTCTAAAATAAATGCTTTTTCTTCCCTTTGGACTTGAAAAAATGTCTTCTGATTGGTTTACTTTTGGGACATCATAAGTCAGCAATCGTCAGACAAATTTGTTGAGTGCTTTTGGCAGTAGGGTTCCTTGTTCTTTATGTTTGCTCAATTACGAACATGACTGCGAGCAGAGATGGTCTTTCATTAAGTTTGTTGATCTTACCTCACGCGTCATTACCTCTACAGCAAAGTACTAAATTATTCCTACTAAATGCATATTTTTACCACACTTTTGCATGTTTTGCAACTGATAAACGACCAGGCCATCTGTCTATCTGCCATCTGTTGTTGCAGAAACTGAGACATTTTCTTATCTTATCACAGTCTCCATCATACCCAGACTTTCAATTTGTGTCTGCTTTCTCAAAAGGAAGTAAAAACTAGGCAAAGAACTTTTAAAGTGAGATGGTGATCTTGACAGCTCGCCATTTGCCTCATACGCAATCTTCAGGTTGACCGTCATAGTAAAGGTATGTTTGAGATTTACCTCACTGCAGCTTTGTTTTTTTCTTTTCCACTGTGTTGTACTTAATGTTCTTGATAATCTCACACTATGTCTAGACAACAGCTTTCTTAATTGGCCAGTGGTTCAACTGTTACACAATAACACCAACTCCCAAGTGAGGAAGTTTGCATGTGTGGGGTCAAACTAAGCCCTGAAGGATTTTCAGTTCACTGGATGTAAAGCTAGATCTGATGAAATGACTGCAATGCTCCCAACTCCTTTTATAATATCACCACACCCCACACAATGTCACCTTTCCTTTCACCATGCACAACTGATCAGAGGACAGTAACAACAAAACATAAAATAGTTTCTGCATTGATAACATTCCAGAGATGTAAGATCTTGACTTTAAGTATTATAAAACACTGTGCACTGTTCTTGTGTCTGATAAACCTTCAAATTTACAAATCTGTCACTCAAACTGGACTTCCTGGATCGTAGTTCATGTCTTGCTGGTACCTGAAATAACATACCTCCACTAACACAGCTCCCCGCTATGTTTTAACACAGGGCTGTTTTTGGTCTGAATCCCTGCTCAGTGTTGTTTCCCTAATATTTGCTTTTTTCCTCCAATATGAAATACTGGACTGGACTGTAAAATTCAAGGAAAGCAAAACTGCTCTTTGGATAAACTGCTGACATAGTCAACACAATAACACGTTGAGTCTTGAGTAAACCAGGCAACACAACTGTGAGGTTGTAAACTCTGTCAGGACATACGAGACTTCAAGATACTCTTAGCAGGGCCTCTGTAAGGACCCCCACAGTCCTGACTGACTCAATCAGGAAATAGCTGTAGTGTCTCACTGGCCCACAGCCTGATACAGAGACCCTGAGCAGACAGGACTTGTACGTGACAGAGAGACGGAGGAGGCAGCAACACTGCTGTTTATATTGGGCCTTAACTATGGAAAAGAGTAGAGCAGAGATACACGATAGACCAAGAGAGAAAGAGACAGAAAGATGAAGAGACGATCCAGCTGCCAAGTAGGACTTCTGCTTTTGTTGTTCCCAGACAGCAGGAAGAAGAAGAGGCGGATGAGGAGGAGGTGACAGAGAAAGGGAGTTCATAACAGAGTTAAAACCTGAGCCAGGATTTTTTTATTACACAGAAAATGTGGGCGGTTCAGGTCAGATCATCACTCTTTCCCAGGTTCTGCATGAAGGGGTTTTCCACGTTATTAGCCTCTGAACACATGAACCTTTTACTTAACCTTTTATTTTAAATCTCACTACTTACACACTGATTAGAGGTAAACATCAATTTTGATTCTTGCATCATCTCTCAGAGGAGCAGACTTGTTTTTCCTACAGAAGTAGGTGAAACTTGGATGCATGAATGTGGAATTGTGGAGTGACCTTACAAGTTTAGTCCTTGCAGCTTTGGCATGGCGTTAATGGCCAAATCCATTTGTAAAAATGTACCTAAATGAACAAGATCAATTGAGAGTTGATGTACCATCCCCATGGGCACTGCATCAATATTCTCTCAATACTCAATTATTTTAGAATGTGCTTTCATTTGCTGGGCATCGGTCAAATATCAGGGGTGTATTGTAAACCAAATTACAAAGAGAACATGCCCTTAGGGACATACATGGGATTGCTAAAAGTAGATGGAAATACTTGATCAATAAGCTATTAGCAAAATAATCACTTCATAATCAATGAACATTAGATAAACAAAAATTAAAAAGTTTTAACTGCCTGCTTCATTTCCAGGTGGTTTTCTTGTATTCAACAGTAAGCTGAATACAGGACAAAAATTTGACGTGAAAGACAATAATAGCAACAGGGCAGACATAATAGGGTTGGCAAGAATACAGGAGCTCTTCACATGCAATTTCGTAAGAGATTTCAACTTTTTCCATGTCAGGAATTTGAATATCAGCCGTTCTCATCTGAAAACTAACAGAAAACATGCAGCTCAAGTTCCTCCTCCTCTAAGACTTCTGCATGGAGTAATGAATGCTGGCAGTCCAATGTTTTACCATGAAACTAAAGCACATGTATGACCTCCTGACAGCTCACAGGCATGTATGACAACCACAGATCTCCTGGGAGTGTCAGCAATGGAGAGCTGCTTATGTTTTCAATATCACTGACTGATGTTTCCCTGAGGGAAAAAACAATAATTACTCATTATTGCGCCAGTTTAGGTATGTGGAGACTAATGGTAGAACATTTGCATCGTGTTCCTCCGACCACTTTACATTTTCAAGAGGCAAAAATACAAAAAATATTCATGTGAGGTTAGATATGGTGTATGTACCTACTGATGACAGAAACTCAACATGACAGAGGTCAACAAAGAGATTAAAAACATGTATGAAGGAACCTGTGAATCACTCACCCTCTGTGACACATCCTGGGCCATTTCATGTGTGTGTGCAGTGGTCATGACCTACTCAAAGCCACACCGGATTATCAATCATACCCGATCATCATCAGTGGGAGCACTGACATTGATGCATCATGAGTTATGGGTTGTGGATGTGAGGATGTGGACAGGAAGAGAAAGTGTGTGTGTATGTGTGTGTGTGTGTATGTGTTTATAGCAGTAGAGGGTGTTTAAAATCACCTCAAGTGTGACCACGAGTCAGGCTGCCATTGTCCCTGTAGAAAGACCTGGTTATTGATGCCCTTGTTGGCTATTCTGGAGCTGGTTGCCCTGACCTGCTCTGTCAAGGATATTCATTTTAGATTTCAAAGTCTCCACTACCAAAACAATTGCCATCCTATTGCTAAAAACAACTTAGACATAACAATTCAAGGGTCAGGGCAGAGGAAAAGACACACACCTGGTGACATATCACACTATAAATCACATGACTGTCCCAGTGTCAGGAATAGAAAACAGACGAAGAAGGCACCTCTCTTTTTCCGCTCTTCTTTTTTCTTTCATGGCTGCCTTTTTGTCAAGTTTGAATCCTGTTTATATATACTGTATATGTGTGTGTGTATGTGTGTGTATATGTGTGCATTTTCCAGCGCTCCAGTCGGGAAGTGACAGTGAGCAGCCCAAGCCCCTGACCTATAATCCACTAACTGTCATCCATATCCCTCCCCACTTGATCTCCTCCATTTGTCTGCGCTTGGAGAGGGCTCGCGGCCCACACTAATCCTCTGTGTGAGCATGCATGAACACCATATAAAGAGATACACACACACACACACACACACACACACACAATCATGCATGCACATTCCTCTACACATAAATGCCTCCACAAGTGAAATAGTGAAAGTAGAGAGGCATGAAGTATACACAGCTGGGCTGAGCCTTGCACCACTAACCTACTTTGAACATCTGACTCTACACACTATGCGACTGCAGCATCCACCTCCCTATCAGACTCTCTTTGAATCTGTGCCATTGCTGCATGTCTCCATCTCCATCTCTCTCTCCTAAACATATACAAACCGACTTACTGTACAAACACACTGTCACAAGCGCACGCAGACGCGCATGCGCATATACACACTGACAGGTTGCTCAAGAGTGTGTCACATGGCCATCCTGCTGTGCTCTTTGTAGCATTTCTCAGCGACGAGCAGAGCACTGCTGCCATTCCGAATGGCAGAGAGCCGATGATGGGGGAACGTGGAGGGAAAGACTACATGATTGCAACAACCTCAGCCTTCTTCACAGCACAGCAGTCACAGCTCATCTTCTCTCCCTATGAAAGGAGAATGAATTTTGCATGATGCAGCAGCATCTTACAGCAAAAATGGAGCGGGGGCAGGGGGTGGAAACATGCACATTTTGCAGAAAGAACAAAAAAAAAAAAAAAGTTATTGCAAAGACTGAGGATGTGCTGTAGTAGTTTATTGACACATTGACCCCCCTGAGTAAATCACAGAGTGTTACAAATCCCTTCTTTAAAAGTGGGTTGGCAGTGGAGTGGCAGGGCCACAAGCCCCAGGGGGGAGAAAAGAGGGCTGAAAGAGGCTGGAGGCCAGCCAGATGCTCTGTGCAGACAAATACACACACACATATTGGAACAGGACATAGAAGAGATGTCCAAGAGTAGTGGGCTACAGAGCTAAATACAAAGGTGCACCAGAGTATGGGTTTTGATAGTTTACTTGTATTCAGTAGCACGCTGAAAGGGAGAATGAGGCTGACAGCAAAAACTGGATATTCTGGAACAATGTAAAAGCACCCATAAGAGACATTACAGGATATGCTATTCCAGACAAGTGTGCTATGATGTATCCAAGAAACACCAAGGAGGCTATATGAGGAAAGAGACAGATACCTGATAAAAATGGTTGCCAGCAATAAAGCTGTAACAAGACACTGGTGTAAAGCTAAAACTCAAAGGAAAGAGCAATGGTTTGGTATTTATCAAGAACTCTTGAGAGGGGAAATAATTTTGACAAAAATAGGAAAAATTTGACCATTTACATGAATTATGATACTGAACAAATAAACAAACTGTTTAAATATGTAATAACTGTGCTATGGTCACATGTTGCACATCTGGAAACCCAACAAAAATTCAAGTATTAAAAAGAAAAGAATGGATTAGTCTAACCTCTAGTAGAAGAACAAGACAGAGTTGGTGGATATGCAGACAACGGAAAGGAAAGTTCATTGGAACAATGAGACAGATGTTAAAATCCCTCCATAGAGGAATGAAGGGGCTCCTGCATGAACTATAACATCACTTTACAATCACCCTGTGTTCAGAAAAATCTAATCTGATCAATAGATGAAGAGAAAACCAGATATGGATTCTCAAAGTTGAAAGAAACTCATGATATTAGGAGAGAAAAGAACGAACCCACAGGGGAGTGAGTTGTGTTTTCAGAGTGTGAAGCACTGGATGTACTGGCAGTCAGAGGGGGGATACACCTTTTTCCTGCACCTTCAGCAGGTCAAACAATCTTTGTGCAGTTACATAATTGTTCCAACCCTCCCTTTTCCTGTCCGCTCTGCTCGGCCCTCTCTTCCCTTTCCTACAGACCTGAACCAAACACACGTTAATGGAAGCCATGAACCCAGACTCCCACAAAAGCCCAAGTGGAGCAGGACGTTCTCTGCCTGAAATTCACTTGACCGCATGACTTCAGACTCATGGGACCTTTAACACGCTCTGATTTTTCTTTCTAAAGAGGACAGAAATCGCATTCATTTGCCTCACGTCTCTCTCTTCTCAATCTGTGACTCTGTTGAGCAGCGGACCTTTAACGCGCCACATTGTCTGTTAGACTAAGGAAACTGGAAACTTTCTTGAAAAACCCCTTCTCTGCTTCAGACCAAAAAAATAACAATTTCGCCATCAACCACTCAGAAAAGTACTTCAAACAAAAGGCAGAGAAAACAGAGAGGAGGTCCAAGAGGATTTGCATGAATGCCTCATGTTCACTTGAAATGTAGCTCTTATTGATCCAAGTAGATCATGTACGGAAGTAGCCTAAATCCAGAAAAGTTGACTTCCATATGGGCCTGTCTGGTGCAATGTCTGTTGAGTCCAACTTCACTCACTGAGAGGATGTCATGGGTAAATGTAACGTGCTATCTGATATTCTGGGAGGCCAAACTCAACAAGGGCCCTCTGTGTTCAGTGACCTTTTTTTGTCGAAGATGAAACACGCACATAGACTTCAGCCTATAAAGTAACATCAGCCACACGCAAGAGCCACATCCTCTCTATCTTGCCGTCCACTTCTCAAAACAGTTACTGAGCCGTGGTGAGCTCGCCCGCTTGTGCGTAGCCTCCAGTGTGTGAAAGCAGCGAGAGTGCAGAGCAGTCAAAACAGAGGAAACACTCTTTGACAGAGGTGAGTCACACTGGTGGAGACTGAGAGAGACCGAGAGACATGGGAATATAGCTTTATCCTAAGAGAGACGGGCCATTTCCTGGGAGACAGTTTGACATGTCATAGTAGGAAAAGCACAGGTGTAGAAATTTTCATTTAGAGGTTTCAGTTTCAGCTTCAGCATTCTCATCTTGTGCATGCTGGCTCATTGTCACTCTGTCATGGAACATCTTTAATGTTATTAGTAACACCTGTGTCTGCTGTGAAAAAGGCCTGTGGGAGGTCAGAACTGATGTTGCCTATATGAGGATTACTCATAATTAACCACTGATGCAAAACACCTGAGACGCCAGAGGAGAGGTGGTGTAGATGTTACGTTATGACTTGCTAAGACAATTGCAAAAATCATCAAACCTGAGTTACAGTAATTACAAGTTTCTGATTTGACTCACATCAACATACAAGTCGTAATTACAGCTGAGAAACTGGGATTATTCTGAAGCTCGGATATATCTGACTTAGCACTCAATAACGCAGATGTACATGTGAAAATCAAAGCAAATATGGATGCCTCCTGTCAACCAGTCCTTTATTGAATGTAATTGAACCCAAATTTAATTGATATATCGTAACTGTGTAAATGCACAGTAATTTAAACCCTCATATGTCCAACTCGGTTATCATGCAACCCTCCTGAGTTGATAGATGACATAAATATAACATTTTAAAACATGAATATGATAAAATAAATGATCCAAATAAATTATTTTGTATATAAATATACAGCTTTGGGTCTCAAAACAAGTTCTGATTGTTTCAAGCTTGGCAGTACCAGTCAGATTTAGCCAGGTCAGAATTTAAAGACATGTATACAGGTCAGGTTCAGGTCTCAGATTTATACCAGCGCAGAGCTCTGCTGCCAGCCAGATGCAACTATCACCATCAGCTTTGCAGACAATACAGGAAAGATACAGAGTGTTCCTACTGCTACAGGTGGGTGAAACCTGTTTCGCCCCGGCCAGGAAAACAAAGCACATTCACAAGGGACAAATAGAAACATCCTCATGTCAAATTTGCAACTTGTAGGCGTTATGAGGGGAAGTTCGAAACTTTGAAACCCTAATCCTGCAGAAGCCCAATGTTTTGCTGTGTGACAAAATATACTTTTTCTTTGGACCTGGTTCACTGGTCCCAAAATTAACTTGTTATTGCGATGTTATTGCCACAGCCTTTTTGTGGGAAGTCAACCTTGTGGAGATCTGGGTCTCTTCCACACCATCCCACTGCTGCTCCCTGTCATCCTGCAAGGCCCTCAGGTTTTTCTGCGTCACTCATGCTATGTGCGGACCCTTATTCCCTGCCAAAACCACCTCCAGATTGGAGTAAACATCCACAGCCTCCCTGAAAGCCACAATCCTCCACAGATATCTACATTACAGGTGAACCAGGTGGCTCTTCTCAAAGAAAGTAAAAAAAAAGAGATGGAGAGAGAATATATTCAGTCTGGATACCACTAAGAGGTGAGCACTATCAAAGCATGATTTGTTCCTGTGCTCCATGAAGACTTTGGGGCGCTCCTCTCTTGGCCACTTCGCAGCGTGTGGGCTGTGGAGAGAAAGACAGCAGCTGCAAATCCACTCCAAAGCCCAAAAGACAAATCCTGAACGTAGCTGGCGCTGTCCTGCGGTCAGCAGATGAATGCTCCAAGATCTCAAAAAACCCAGCATGTCGTGTGGGTCTCTCCTCGCCTGAGTTGGGCTGCAGTGTGCCATAACCCCACAGACCACACACTCACACTCTGAACTGCCAAGTTTAAATGGCTGGTTTTCACAGTGTGTAAATAGAGCGGTCTGAAGCCAAACTCGCGAGCCGTCACAAGGCGTGCTGTGAAGCCAGTGTCTAGCATAAATGCTCTGATTCATACCATATGGGCATCATTCATGTAGTCGCCATTGAACAGTGTGTACATACAGCTTGTCAGCTCGCAAACCAACAAAAACTACACTCTACACACAGAAGCAGGGGAGATGGAGATAGGTGTAGATGGGATATACTGTCAGAGTCAGTCATGCAAAACGTGAATGTGTTACACTCAGTCTGCACAGTCAGACAGGCTTCAGTGTGGGCTCTTGTTGGCCCATTGTTCATTGAGCGAGTATTGTGGCAGAAGGCACTGTATTGTTGACCGTTGTCATGCGTGTCAGATGGATTACTATAGACCCCTTTTCTCTAAGCCTCGTACAGTACGGCCAACTGTGCAAAGACTGGTCCCTACATTCTTCCACAAGGTTGCAGAAAAGTGGCTGATAGGAGAAAAAAAACACACACACACAAAACACAATAGATATGTGAAAATAAAGAATCCAACAAGCAAAATGTACATGTGAGATTATTTGTACTGTATAGGTCTCCAACACATCCACATATTTTCCAACACAAAGAAGATATCAAGCAAGTGAAAATGAAAAAAAAACATATATAGAGGAAGATGGAAAAGAAATGGAAACTGAATCCTCATGAAAGGTATGACCTGGTTTGATGGAAGGTTACGGATGGCCGGAGCCTACTCGCCGCTCAGTGAGTTAATTATGACAGAAGAGAGCGACTTCTATTGAAAGAAACTCCTGTAATACACTGGATTCAGTAAGAGTATCTAGTTCACCGCCACTCTCCCTCACTGTCGTTCACTGGCAGCGCTCCATACCTTTTTGGCCATTTTCCAACTTTGCTCTGGCACTTCATCCCGCCCCCCTTAGCCCCTCCTCACACACACACACACACATATCTCCTGTCTCACTCCCTCATTGCCTCTCAGACATCACACCATCACTGTTACTATAATCGTGTCTCACACTCACTTTTTTTGTGATCACACGTTATTTCCATACTCCGCCTCTCTGTGACACCTCACTATCTCAGTCTGTCCAGTCTGTCCTCCCTCTCACACCAGTTGTGGCCCGGCAAAGTGTCCCTTTCTGAGGAGTGAGTGTCACATACGATGGCTCACTCTCTACTTTGTTCCGCTACCCTTTGGAGCGCCCAGCTCTGCTGTGGGCACATGTGTGGGTGTGTGTAGGTGCTAACTTGTTCAAATAAAAAGTAGCAATTTGTAGATAATGTTCCAAAATGTTCAACAGAAAAACAAAAAACAGGAGGTCTGCTGCCTTCCTTTCCCTGCAGCATACAGGACACTATTTATTCCAGATGAGAAGACAGACTGGGGCATAAATCACACACTTGCACTTGCTCACATGCGCACAAACACTTATCATTCTAGGTCATGATCCATCCATCCATCCATCTAACTTCACTGCAAACAGTGCTATGAGGGGAAAAAAATGAAACTAGAATTAGTAAAACTGCATGACAGTGAGTGCGCGTCAATGTGTGTGATTATAAGTGTGTGTGTGTTTACACCCTCCTGGCTGTTGTCAGCGACCCCTTGTTGGAATCAAAGCACCATATGTCTGTCTGCGGGGCTGTGCAGCTGACGTGTGCCACCGCTGGAGGCCGGGCCAGCCTTCCACAGTACAATGACAGCTTTATGCCTGCATGCCATGCGTGCGATATATAGTCACATCCTGCAACTCTGCATGCAGTGAGCAAGTGGAGGGACTGACTAACAGAGGTGAGAGAACATGAGTGATGGTTTCTCACCTGCTCGGATGAATCTTGACAAACTTTGAGGTCAGTTTATGACTGGAAGGCTTAGGGGGAATTTGCTGAACTATGGGTGGATTTGGTCCGCAGGCTTGTGTTGCAGTGATGCATCTGTGCCAACACATTCTTTAAAAAAAACTCAGCCTTTGCCATGAGTCAATAAATGAATCCGTGTCTCATGGCTATGCTTGGCTGACCCTGAGAGGACCTGTTGGGCCGGGGAGTGACACAAGCCGTAGATAAACACAAGTCTACTGGCCACAGTACTCACACTAATATAACACTGCTGCATTTGTCAGTCATGCTTATCCATCCACAGCTGATTATTGAGTCTTAATCATCAACCTCTCAGTGTCTTTTCTACCTTAGCACATGTGGCACAAAAGACAGCCTCCTGACACATCATCAACACGAGTGTGTGGGTCTCGGTTCATTTAGGAGGTAACTTCACGTCAGTAATCTCTTCTAGGAAAATGCTGATGTGGAAAAAATGACTGTGGGAAGATGAGATAAATTTATGTGCCTGACATAAAACTAACTCCATGTCATTATAAACTAAAGTCTCTATCAATAACATTATTATTATCAGTTATTATTATACCATTGGGAAATATGGCAAGCTACAGAGGCACATGTTTCTCTACACTGAATTGGCTGTTTGCCCTGAAATACAAACCAGCGATATAAATTGCATTGAATAGATCATACCTTGGTTGTCCTCGTCCATAATAGCAGCCTGTAAATCAAGATCCCCCCAAAAAAATCCGTCACAGAAACTTCCGTTGTGCGAAAAAGGTGTAATTGGCGACAAACGCACGTCCTAATTTCCAGGACACATTTGATATACAGGTTGTCTCACAGGCAGCGTCTTCTTTTAGGAAATATTTGGGCCATTTACGCTTATTCAGTCGTCTCCGGTCTCCGTCAGTCAGTGAGCGGTGTGTGTGTGTATGTATGTGTGTCTCCGTAGCAGCAGCGGTGTCTTTTTCACCCCACAGTGTTGTCGTTATCCCTCCAAATACGCCTTCACTCCACTGGCAGAGTGGTTGACACTGCTGCGTCAAGCGAGCGTCACGCAACCACAACAATACCGGATGTAAGGGATTTTATTCTACCAAATAAAACAGTCGTGCTTACTCAAGGGTGTGACTCAAACAGTTTTCTTTATTTTGAATCTGGAAACAGGAAGTTTTTGTATATTTAGTGTGTATTGACACTAGTTATAATCCCATCTCAGCTCCGCTACAAAGCCCGTGCTGCGCGTCAGCATTCATCACTGATCAACCCTCACGTGACTCCAAACGATATTGAGATTATACTCAACGAAATGCACCTTTAAAGGAGAGGTTCACATTTTTTCAAATCTCTCTTAAAACAACAGTCAGGTATCCCTATGAACACTGAAAGCACTGAGGAAATCTGGGCTCACTGTAATTATTCCTCCTGTTCATACCATTAAAATGAGCTTTCAATGTAAGTGAAAATCCACAATGTGTCCACACAGTCATTTTGTACAAAAATGTATTTAAAAGTCTGTCTGAAGCTTATATGGGGCTTCAGCAGTCCGAGTTAGACATATCAAGTGGATACTTGCCACATTATAGTCTTTTTGACCTTTTTAACCTCACTGACTGAGTGATGAAGTTACACCATTGGTCGGTCGCCTCATTGTTGAAGTTTCCCAATTGGCTGTTGCTGTTTCCAAATGAATTGGCGCCAACAGTTTCAATTAAGTTCTCAGGAGGAGTTTCCAGGGGAGCTCAGAGCACAGCTCAGAAAAAAATGACCTCTGACATGGAAAAGTGCAATGGAGCGGTCATTCAAGTCGGAATTCCAGGTCAGAAACTAGGGCAAGATCCATCTACCCTGAGTTTGCCAACAGAAACACACCTGACATCACAGCAGTATATAGTTGCCATTTCCGTTGAGTTGATTTGTGCTTGATAGAAGTCTTTATGAGCATGTGGTACTAGCCTAAGCACGTCATGTGATATGATACTTCAGTACACTTTAACAACAAATATAACTACAGAAAATTGAAGATGAACATTTGATATCCAGGAATGCACATTATAGACACTACCACTGACTGTCCCTCTAACAAATTGGTCACAGTTTCACACATTGACCATACACGTCCATCCATATAGTAGTCAAATTCTCTTTGTTTCCATGGACAGTGTTTCCTTGTTGAGCTGTGGTGGAAAAATAGTAACAAAAAGAGGAACTAAAAAGACTAGTTTGGATGTCTGAAGCTTCGTATTAGCTTGAGATAAACATTTTTCCACAGAAGAGGGCTTGTAGATTTTGGTCCCCATCACTTGCATTATAATGCTTATGAAGGGATCTTCAAATAGCCAGTATGAACAGGAGGAATGATTATGGCAACAAAAAAAAAAACAAAAAACTATTTCAGTGTTCATTTGTGCACCTGACTATTGTTCTGAAACAGACTTGAAAAGTTATGAACCCATCTTTTAATGTTACTTTACCTTTAATATCTGACATGGTTAGGTTTTGCTGTGATGTTTAGTTCTATCCCTCAAGAATTAATTGCAATTTGATTAACATATAGGAGAAAAATATCAGAAACATTTGTAACTTATAACTTGTAATATACAACTATATTGTCATAACTTACTTCCTGATGTGTGGATGGGTTTGTGTCCTTCTAACCAAATTGTGTGTCAGCAAATAAAATGTGAAAAGGATTTTTATCATTTTATTATTAATTTCTACATTTAATATGTAAGTGGTTGTATTAGGGAGAGAGATGCATTGTTTGTGTGTGTTAAATTGTTCTTATTCTTCTTTAAATGAAAAAGTCCATTAAAACGTAAATAACAGAGAAGTTCAAAATCATATGTATTACACTATTATGTAATTGATGTGATTCTGGTGTGGATTTCTGGCAAATCACCTACTTTCAGAATTGCTTCTGAATACAATGTCTCATACCAAAGACTATTTAAACTTCATTTAATAACCAGGTTGCTGTGATATACACTGAACCATTCTGCATGGACACTGGTGTTGGCCTCTCCAGGTTTCATTGCTGCAGTCCACTGTGTTTAGTTTAGTGATGAGAGTAAATCTCCCTCATACAGGAAAGCTAACCATTGTCGACAATATTACACAGGCTGCTTATTTTTTACTTCAATTTATCCAAATATAATTCATCCAATGAACTGAAGTGAGCTCCACAAAGAAAGTTCTAAAATTGCATCTGTAGCTTTCTGAAACAATCAGAAACATAAAAGACTCATTTCAGATTGAACAATGAAGACTTCTGGAGGAGACTCTTACATAAGCATGGAGAACCATTAGGTTAGGAAATAGTGGAACGGAGAATACACACACAGAGCTTTGCAGAGCTTGTTTCTACAACACACGTGGTTTCAATTATAGCATTCCTGCCTCCGCAAAGAAGGAGGGGGTCTCACTTCCTGTGTGCATTACTCCAATGGTCAAGCATGAACAGATGTTTTAATGTATTCATTTGTTTATTCATAGGTGTCTCTTTTGGACAAATGTTTTGTTCTTAATCCCCCCGTTCTAAACAAAGAGAGACTCTCCAGACATAATACAAACTGTTCTCCTGACATTATCTTCATATAGTTGTGATGTTAAGGCCATAACTCACAATGTATTTGTTTGGTTAAAGCTGAAGAAAAAGCAAGATATACCACCTTCTCTACATATAGTCAGATTGGGTTTGACATCTTATTAGAGATATGGTTGAGCATACAATTCACCTTACCAAGATAGTAACGGTAACAGGGCATGAGCAGACCTTGAGTGGCTCAAATGAGTCATTTTCAGCAAGTTCACATGAGCAGGGCCAAAAGGATTACACAATCCATGGAACCCCCTCGATCCGGCATGATCCAGTCTGGTGCAGCCGAATGAGGAGCTCTCACATCACAGCAAGAGAAAGGGGAGACCCACAGCTGGAGCCACGAAGTTACACCTGGATAAACGTGCTGCCTGCGCTGCCATAAGGGGGGGGGGGGGGGGGGGGGTGAATACACCAGCGATCCAGCATCAGCAATGGCTGGATATTTGGGAACATACTCCCAGACAGTGTTTGTTTTCTCTGCACTCTGGCATGAAGTGAAGGTTGTGACGACCTAGCCATGTGCTTTAAAGGAAACCGAAATTCTGGAGAAATGTGCCACTTAGTTGAGCAGAGAAAAAAAAAACTGAGGAAAAAGTCCTCAAAGAGATGTGTAAATTAATTTTCTTGGCAAATTTGAATCTGGTGGTGAATAGAAAAGAGAAGCAGGGTGAAGCAGCGAGAGTGAAGCCCCTCAAGTGAGGCTTTTCCTCACTCCAGTCCCACTACTGTAATTGTGAGTTTTTACATACTAGGTGGATTGATGCAAAGTAGTTAGCATACAGAGCAAGCCCTGATTTGAATATTCTCTGTGCTACATATGGAAAATAGGTCATATAGATAATGTCGGTGATAGGTTTGGGAATAGACAAACACACTGTTACTGTCCATTTATGTCAATGTAGGACCTGATCAAGCACAGCGCCCTCATTGAAGGTCATTGGAAGTTCCATTAAAAGCAATTAGATTCCTGAATCTGTCTCTCTGGCCCGCGTACACACTCAGTACGCTCTATTCCACATAAATGTCATGCTAATGTGTTTATGAGTCATAAGAGAATCATAAGAGAATATCTGGCCCAGATTTCCTCAGTGCTGAGGGTGAACGTGAGCATGCAGATGGAGAATATAAATCATTAAAATCAACAAAATATCAGTCTGATTCAGTCCGTGTTAGACTAAACTGGACTAAATATAGTAAGTAAGCATAAATATAAACTCTTCCACCTCCTAGCCTCAGAACAAAGACCACAAAGTAACCCCCCCCCCCCCCCCCCCCCCCCCGCCCCACACACACACACACACACACACACACATACAAAAAAAACAAATAATGTTAGTGGCTTGAAATGAACATGTGTGGGGTTTTCGGGCTGTCTGACTCCCTGTCTCTCGTGCCGCTGAGGGTGCATACCCTCAGGAAGGCACACGTCTGGCAGATTAGGCCGACCATCATGGGAAACGTCTGGGGTACTCCTGACCGACTTCACGTGACCTGATTGAGCAGTCATACCGCTTCATATGCTCCAATCACCACGACTATGCCCAGAGGGCGATCACCTCCTCCCTGAATACTGCTGACCTCCACACACATAATTACACACACATATACACACACAGCTAAATAAGCAAACCTCTGCATCCTTAACTTCCTTATCGTTTTCTATCTCCAGCTCTCCAAAATCAAGTAACCTCATTCAAGTAGAACCTCCCCCACTTTGAGTATTTGCTTCTCTCTGTGATTTGAGGAGAACTTCTTTGATGAAGTTTGGTGAAGAAATTGTAGTAAGTATATATTTATTTTAGGCATTTTTTCCACTGGTGATGGGGAGTTCCCAGTTCACCTTCCTCTACATTTTCATACCTCAAATATAGGCCTGACTGTCCTAAACAAGGGGATGTGACAGGGTTTCACACCCCCTTCCTGTGATGGAGGACAAGGGGGTTCATCTTTAGGTGATGGTGTGTATGTGTGTGTGACAGAGGTCACAGGAAGCAGAGTTCAGCAGGATTTCCTCCTTTGCTTTGGTTTAATATCCAGCTCTGCATTTTCACCACTTCTTTCCTGCCACCATCTGATCGAAGGGCAAAGTTGGGGTGATTTTCTGGGATCCAAGGACACATAAAGAGTAGGACTCTGTTTGCAGGGCACAAAGGCAGCAGTGTAAGCCTGAGAACTTGAAAGTAAAGCTGTGCGTTACATACAATCCTCCTAGACCTGCTGCGCTGTTATATAACAAAAAGTGTAAAGATTACTCTGGAATTTCACTATAAGCATGAAGCTCATTCTGAAGCTTTACAAAAGGGTTTTTACAAATCATATGCTCAATTGCAAAATGAAATGACACACAAAACAAAACAAAAAAAAAAACAGCTCATCCCGAGAAGTCATTTTGATGATTTTCACAAGACAGATTATGTGATTGGGATACAGTATAACAGAAAATAGAAGAACATACGACATCAAACAATAACATGAGATAAGGCATGAATGTCCCACCAAGCATCAATAGCTGAATGTTGATCCTTTAATACCTCTCTGCATGAAAATGAGTTGTTAAGTCAATCACAGCTGACAGTTTATATTGTAAAATAAAATGTACATTGAATTCCTATTTATTTGTATTACTGCAACATTAAATGTGACATCATATTTGAATGCTGCTAGAAAGAAAATTATCTTAAAATGAATATCAAGGGTTATTTTTTGTTTGTCAATCAATGTAAGGTAAAATTAAAATAAATGAACTGTTTTTGCTGATTTTTGCTGCTGTGCACAGTTGAGCACTCCTCTTATCCCTCAAATTAATCCAGAAATGCGTGAAATCACAAAAAAGAAAGTTTATATTATAAAAGCAGAAAAATGTTGTACTTACGCCTCCTAAAATAGGCAAATATTTGAATGCTCTTTTGCTTGTATGACCTATTTCATTCCCACTATATAGCAAATACAACATCACAAATCTCTGTCCTCCTCCACATTTCTCTCTCTCTCTCTCTCTCTCTTTTGCTTCCTCCTCTTCTCCTCCCCCACTCCTTTGATTCAGTTTTGAGGTCAGCTCAGAGCTCATCTCAGCACCTGATCTCATCCTTTTAAATGCTTTGCATATGCCTCTCCACCTCGGTCAACAGCATTTGAATTGAAGGTGTACATCGGGTCTTTTTTAAATAACCACAAAGAGGACGTTATACACTGCCAAAAGCACTTCCACCAAAACCTCAAACTGAGGGTGGGAGGGATCAGCATAAATCACAGTTTAAAGACTAATGCATCAGAGCTGAAATCAAGTGGATTAATGTTTGATTACATGTAGCATTAGTAGTCATCTCTCCATGCATGGATGTGGCGTATTAATGTATGTCATTTATAAATGCCCACAAATAACTGTCAATCATACTGATGGATGTCATGCCACAATAGAAATTTAAATATTAAATATTTGTTTATTAAGGAAATTTAAAAAAAACTGTGTCACAATATTGCCAAGCAAATACTTAACACAAACACGAGTCCCTTTGCAAATATGTGAAGATTAAATGCAGGTCTTCATTTATGTCATTGATTTAGCTTTTGTCGTAACAAAAAGGCAACTTTGTTCTGTGCAGGAAATGATTCCAAACAAGACGTGACATTTAGTTGAATTTGAATTTAGGCCTCATTTCCTGTTTGGTTGCGAAGCGCGAAGTTGGCAGACACATAAACAGTTTGGCTTTTCAAAATGAAGTGTAACAGAGCCTATGATGTAAAGGCACAAATATGCGGTGTGGATAATCTTATTGGGATTTATACAACTTTTGCATGGAAAATATTAAAAAACAGACTGTGGATAAAAAAACTTAAGATGGCCAAAATATATAAAAGAGTGGATTTGTTGAGCAAAAGAAAATGCGGGGGGAAATGAATACCTCTTTGCCATAAAGTGTAGTTAAAGAGTTGCAATGGAAAACTAAAGTTTCTCCACAGTGTGTCACCTTTTATAGATGAGTATTGTGTGTGCTTGACCTACTGTAGTAGTCCCAGAAACAAAACAAAAAACTGATGCTCTATAATATGCACCAGTCCAAACAAACAAACAAATAAAAACCAGAAGACAGAAAACAGAAGATCTTTCATTATTGAGCTGTATACAGGCTTTGGGAAACCAGACTACCAGAATCTGTTTGTCATCCATAATACGTCCCCCAAGCACGGAGTATTAAAAACATTAAACAAATAAGTCAAATACATCTGCACATGGGCAGATCAGCAAATAAAGGCTACACGCCTTATAAAACTGGTTTGTGATCAAACCTGGACAGCATTAATACAGCTACTAAAGGTTGAAGTGCTGACATCAAAAGACACCAAATCTCAAGATCCCTCACAAACAAATGGTGTAAAATTTATGAATAATGTGTATTGAATCTGGTACTGTACATTAAATATACTGCATTGCAGCTTTGATTGAATTCCTGCCATATCTAGTTGCAGTATTATCACTCTTCCACACACAGTCAAATAAAACACATGCTGCAGATGCCAAAGGCTAAAACTCTATAATCTTTATACCACAACCCCTCTTTTTTTCTGAGGGTACAAATGGTGGTTGGCAAAAAACAGAGTAAAGATAACCCGACTTATCCTTCATCTATAGATCTCTCTCTCTCTCTCTTTCTGCCAGTCCTCTATGATAACCCTATTAAAATATTTTCCTCTGGCAAATCCCTGAGAAATAAATCCTCTTTTTTTTCCAGAAAGGGGGGCGGGCAGGAAGGTTTGTCTGTCACATGGAGAAATACAGTTGCCTTGGCAACCTCTGATGGTTTTTACACTGCAGCCTGGCATCACAGTGACTCCTTGGGATAAGTTTGCTGGGGACATTTTTTGCATCAAGTGAGGGTGTCAGCAGTTTGGGAATCTACTTAAAAGAAACGTACATTCAAAGGAAGTGCTGAATGGACCTGCTGCCTAAGATTCATTCATTACAAGTGTTCACTATCTCCCTGAACACAGAGATGGAGCACAGAGGATTTTCTTTGAGGAGCATGTTTCCTGTAGCCATCTGAACATATGAATGATTCATTTTATGAAGGTCTCAAACAATAAATAACTGTAGCAGAGCAAAATGGATACTGTAAATAATGGTAAATGGAACAACAGAATTAGTAACATACCACAAAGTTGTCAGTTTACTGGCCTGAACATAGAGTGAGTAGTCTTCTACTTTTTTTTTTATAGGTTTATATTTAAATTCTTCTTTCTCTGTCCTGTATCAGCTTGTATCCTCCTCCATGCAGCTGATATGTTTTTTCAGCAGAGAGGATTTCCAGTATTGACAGCTGCTGCCCCTGTGTGGACAGATCTGGTACTACAGCAGAGTAATGCTTTCAGGCAGGAGAAGTAGGCCTCAAGTATATAAACAGGCTGGTATGTTCAGCCTCTTTACTGTCTGTGTTGATGAATCTAAACTTCAGTGAGGCAAATACATCAGTCAACACACCGACTGATGCATTTGATATTTTACTGTGTATAGAAATGTACAGAAAACATTATCTGTATGTGTGAAAATACCAAGAACCAACTGCGTGTTAACACACGCAGTGACACTTTGCTCAGATAATTTTGCTGAAATCTCAGAGTGTAAACTTGAAGCTTGGAGTTTGGGATCGATGGAGGACATTTTTACTAAAGATTGTAGGGAGGCTTGTGTTAAAACTCAGAAGCAAAAGATCAATACCAAACTACATCTGTAAATGGGAGATTTTAGTTTTTGACTTCTTATTAATTTGCAAGAAATTCATTCAACACTCAACATGTTTTCACTTTTGGGTTATTGAGTGTAGATTGGTCAGCTAAGATGGCAGTTTTATCCATTTAAAATAAAATCAATAACACAAATGAGTATGCAAAAAGGGGTCTGAATACTTTCTGAGTCCACTGTAATTGGATGATTAACCATGTTAAGCTAAATAAGAATTAGCCTTTCTGATAATAATGAATCTCAAGTTACTTTGGAAGATTATTAAGATCTTAGAAATGTGAATATTCCCTTAAAGCACAAGTTTTTTTGTCTCCCTTTAAAACTCCAGGTCTTCAGTGTATTGATGTATATACATTACAAGCATTACACTGAACGGATAAAAAATAATGATAACTATAACATTGAAGCATGAGTTAAAAATATGGTGAACTGGGGGACCCTGGTGGCCTGGAGGTTGAGGTGCTGACTGTGAACTACAAAATGTCATCCCCTCCCTCTCTCTGTCTCTTTGCCTACTAGATCTGTACACTGAATTTATTAATAAAGACATAAAATATCTGAAAATGTTCTTTTAAAATCACGACAAATTGTTAGGTAATAGAAAAAACACATGACATACATGTTTTAGAGGGAAGCAGAAGAAAGTCTTGGAACAAACCTAAGATATGATCATGTATCATGATCATATCTTAGGTTTAAATCCAAATGCAATCTTGCAGGAGGTGAAATGTTCTATATCAAACATATAGAAGAGAAGTTGGATGAAGGGAAAGGGATCGACACATTTATCTGTTTATATGTTGTTTGACAATATGCAACAAAAAATGTCATGCATGTGTAATGATGAGATTCTTTAAAAAGGGACAATGATACCGGTCTTATCATTTCTGAATAATTCACCAGAGTGGAGTATTTCAATGTCAAGGTAATTCAAAACAACACTGAAAAACATGCCAAAGAAATGGATATGGATCAAAAGGATAAAGACGTGTTCTTCGTAAAACTCATTTTTGCAAACCTCGAAAACCGTTTTAAGAATTAAAGCAAAGGCAGAGAAGGTTGATTTCATGAATTTATTACTTCCCAAACTTAGTCATCCTTAACCTCAATCCCTGTGACTTCAACCCCTCCCCCCTTCACACACACATTAATCACAGACATAAAAACTTGAGACAAATGCAGCTACAAAAAGTTATTTTCCATGTAACATTTTTTCCATTAACATCACCTTTCCAGTGCCACTGATATGCAGAAACACAACAGTGAGTGTGATGACGTGTTTATGTGTGTGTGTGTGTGTGTGTGTACGAACACAAAGAGGACATGCAGTGGAGTCCCCTCGAGACTGCATTTACTGACAGACTACACATTTCCAGTAGAACACTTGCGGAGAGGTAGCTGTACTGTTAAAAGACCATGTACCTGTTACGCAGCGTACCCCAAAATCTATCAAGGTGTCCGAAACACAGTGGACGAAAAACATGCTTGTTTGTAATCATGCGGTGTAGATATTTACGTTTTAAATTAAAGTGAAATGGTTCCACTTCCACTTGTGAGATGTTTACACTGGTAGCCTAATAAACATACATTTCAGACAAAAAAAGTTCCACAGCAACAATCATCGAATCCGCCGCTCCTCCGACACAATCTTAGCGGACAGGACAAGCGGCTCCTGAATCTGAGGCGGCGAGTTAAAGAACAGGACTTCAAGGCATCTTTTCCTCTTTCTCGCCTCACACGTCAATGCTCGCTGGAGCTCATTTTTCACAGACATCGCCACTGTCCTTCCCCTGCAAAGGCACTGGACTCGTGTGACAAAGGTTGATTACAACAACGAGCTGTGTCACTCTGTCGCATTGTCACACCGGGTTGCAGAATGAGTATCTTCTCCCTCCACATCACTGTGCAGTGTCAGCCAGTTTTCTTAGAGCGTGTAAACATGGCAGTTCTTGCGGTTCCCTATTTAGGTCCAAACGCAGGCATCGAAGAGTCAGTGGATTTCAATGTGGACCTGTGAACAGACGAGGAGGCTGTCAGGAAACACACTACATCCAAAGTGAGTGGATGAAACAGTTATCTATATTAAAAAAATCAAAAAAGAAGACATGCATTAAACTTACAGCTGCAATGAAAATTAAGTCATTTTGAGTCATTTTTGAGGAAAAAAAACCCCACTAAAATCTCTTGTTCCAGCTTCTTAAATGTGACTATTTTCTGGTTTCTTTAGTGTTCTGTGATAGCAAACTGAATATATTCAGCTTATGAACTGTTGGTTGGGACCAAACAAGACATCTGTGGTTGCATCTTGAGCTTTTAGAAACAGTAATTGTCATTTTTACCCATTTTTTGACTAGCAGCTGTCAGTTTATGGCTGTGATGTGTGGAGCTGTTGAACTGTGTTGCTGTTTGAGGTGAACCCATTCAACAGAAAATTAATTGGCAACAATCTTGATAAATCAATTATTTTTGAGTAGATGAAAACTGAAAACAGGTGAACTTTTAGCTGAGGATTAAATGAAAGCAGCGGACATATAATCTGGTGAGCAAGCACTGAAAGTAGTTGAACTGTCAGTTATATTGTAAATAATATAAACAAGCTGATATTGCAGTTGAAGCAGTGGAGATAGTTGACATGTGTGCACTGTAAATAAAGTGACAATGGGTCTGTAAGCAGTGACAATAATCACAATGTGTGGTTTAAGTGGTTGAGCCGCAAAATCAGATGAAGCTGAAGCTGAAAGCAGTTGAAGTGGAAGAGAGTAGTTGGACTGTCATCTGAGCATGAATTCATCAATTCAAGAGTTGATCGATTGTTAATTATTTGATCTTTTAAGTTATTTTTTCTAGAAAAAAAAATACCAACCATTTCTATCTCTATGTACACACACAATACAATAGAATACAACAGCACCACAAACTACCACAAACACCTCTCTAAAACAAAAACTGCACATTGTATCCTTCATAAAGGTAGCAGGGCAGACTGCGTCAGTTTTAGCTAGGTGTAACAAATAATCTTGTAACTTAGTGTAAATCGAGTTAACAGCAGGGCCTTCCCCATCAGCTGTTACAGCAAGGTAACAATCCTAGCAGCTTGGTAACGTTAACGTATTACTAAAAGAGTCAAGAGAGATGATTGTTTGTATAGTTACCTGTAATCTGACGTTAAACATCATCGACGCGACAAGGTAGATATAGGGGAATCTGATTCGCAGCCGCCATGCGAGATCAAAAAATATCAACAAAGTCCTCGTCAAGCCTTTGGAAAACACTCCGTAAGTCCGACCAGCGGAGCCCGAAAATCGGAGCACTAAATATGACAAACCCGCCATAAAAGCGAAGTCTGCCCCGACGGTTTCTATCGAGACGGTGTCAGTTAGTGCCGAGTGATGTGTGACAGTTCATGTTTCTATCGCTGGCTGACACCGAGCTCCATTTTTACATCGGCTGGATGCGTCTGGCTGCTTGTGTTGGCAAAGCTGCTCCACCCCGATGGCTGCTGCTCTTCTCCTGATTCCTGTTATGGTGTTATGGTCATCGGGGGGACTGATATCAGTGTGACACACGGCTGTTATTACGTTAATTTTTGCCCCGAGTTTAGACTCTCAGGGGTTTATCTCAATTAATAGAACATATTGTACAAATAATATACAAACAAACAAAGCATGCTGGGATTTAACGAGATAATACAAACATTAGAAGACTAAATAAATAGGAACATAAAATAAAATGATGTGCATACATAATGTATACAACAACAAAAATAGAAGTTTCCATACCTGTCTTCTTTTTAACATTGTCCTTGGCAATAGTGTTGGTTAAGTTTGAAGACCATTTATTTTTACGTATGCGAAACTTTCACCATTGATAAAACCAAGTGTACAAAGAAAATACAATCTTCGCCCCAAACCATTACCTTATTAAACCAAGGAGACAGGTATCCGTCTAAGAAAATCCAAAATGAAGACGAGTTGCAATGATTAGTCGACTAATTGATTGACAGAAAATTAATTGTCACCTATTTTGATAATCAATTAATCATTTTGAGTCATTTTTAAAATAGAAAACACTAAATTCTCTTGTTCACAACGACAAGTTTGCAACCAATCATGGTCTAGTATACAACTTACACAAGTGTAATGTGAAAACTTGAAGCCTGCAGTGCACATACACTAAGAATGGACTTTATAGTGAAGTAGACATCTTGTGTCCAACAGTTTTAAAATTAAACATATTTGCATATTCATAGACACAATTTATTATTCCAAGCAGAGGATTGTTATGTCCTGGGATCCCCTTCCGACATGTGATGTCCTAACATGCATGGAGGAAATCTTTAATGCCCTTTATGTGTTTATTGGAGACAATACGCAACCTGCAAGGCGCATTCAAGGGAAAAATACGTAAGAACACCGCATAGCGTAAAGACGTCATGTCCTCAATCCGTGTCACACTCTAAATAGTCCGTATTAGTTGTTAGCTTTTAACTAACTAAGCTAAAATCTTATTTTAAACTGCTAACCTCCCGATACATTTTGATTCCTCTGATTTTAATGAAGCCGTTGGATTGCTAGTACCTGTTTTGAAGACAATAAACTCGTCAAAGTGTCTGTGGGCGTATCAAACCCACCTAGTGCACCGGATGCACCACCTGGTGGTGGTGACTAGCTTCATTTTTTTCTTCCTCAGGGGTGGTGGCCGCTGTTTTGCTTCATAGCTTCCAGATCAGCTCTACGAAAGCATGGGAATGTAGCGAGGGGAATTTCAGTGTAAACTTGTGTAAAAAGTGCTCGATAAGTTACTGTAAGTTTCCCCGACGAGCAGTTCCGCATCTTAGGAGCTCCGCTGTAACGTCGAAGGCCGTTTGAGAGACGCTATTGGGACATTTCGCCAGCGAGCGACCCCGGACAAAGGAAAAGAGAGTTGTGAGCTAACGTTAGCTGGCTCCCGGGCTAACTTAGCATTCCTCTAGCTGCGGCGCAATGCAGGCCATAAAGTGTGTCGTTGTCGGGGACGGGTGAGTCAACTTAATCGAACTGACTGCGGGTCTGTGACTCACATTTAAGTGTTTAACTTGACGCCAGAATGACCAAGTGTAACCTCAACTGGATACGGTGTCAACATGCGAGCATTTTGCGTTAGATTTTCCCAAACGGTTAAAGTTAGCTATTAAGCTTCAACTTTAACTACCTGTTTATGTCACATGGGTATAATTTAATTAATATTCATCTGTTTTATAATACGAATTATTCGCTGGTAATTAATTATATCAGTTCTGATCATGCTAACTATGGCATTAACAAAATAGCTAGCATGAAAGTGGTTGGCGTAACTTAGATTGTTTTCCTCACTCTTTGGTGAGTCAGACATCACCGGGCAGCTCACCTATCCCTCCGAACTAGAGTTAAAAATTATATTTGGCAATAGTTGCCCTCCAGCTGAGAAATTTAAAGAGTTAAGCTGCTTGTTTGTGTCAGTTATTGCAGTAGTATTAGCTGCAGCGTAATGCACTGTTGTGTTATACGTGCGGCGTGTTTCCAGCCTCTCAAAAGTTAAAAGTAAATCAAAATGCTCGGTTTGCCGTTGCCAACGATTGACGGAAGATTAAATAATGAGTTACGAGAGTCTTTACAGATGTGTAATGATGTGTGGGAGGTTAAACACACTCATAACTTCTTGTTCTGGGTGTGGTGGATACCGCAGCAGCAGAGTCATTGATGGGCCAATACTTTTGTTATTTTTGATTTCCACCAAGGAAATCCTTGTAGCAGATAGGATTTATACACGTAATTAGAGTACGTAATGGTTAGAGTCATTGAAAGCATCTGATTTGGATAATACGCCTCCTCATAGTGATCTTGCAATTGTGTTTGCATATTTTGTGACCCCAGTCTACACTACATAAGCCTGTTTCTCCAAAATAAAGGAAGACTATGGTTCATTTAACAATATTGAGTTTTAAACTAGAAGGAAATCCTGATAATCATTAAATTAAATTGTTTAAGTAATTTATAAGCAAAAACTCCAGAATAATCCTCTGGTTAGAGCTTCACAAATATGACTATTTGTTAGTTTCCAAGTGTTTTCTAATAGTACACTGAACATCTTTGGGTTTTGGATCATTGGTAGCATTAAATACTGAGTCTGATGTGTGTAAATAGACATTTTTCACTGTTTTGACACTTAATATTCAATATAGAAAACAATAGATTAAACAATAATGAGAAAAATGGTTAGTTGCTGACCTAGTGTTGACCTGCTAACTAGGGTGCTACTTAAGACCACAACTCAGTAGTATAAAAGGGGGGGAAAACTGTCTTTTGGGGCTTTTTTTTTTTAAAGTATTTTTTCCTCTCCTTCACTCCTCCAGAGCTGTGGGTAAGACCTGCCTGCTCATCAGCTACACCACTAATGCCTTTCCTGGAGAGTACATCCCCACAGTGTGAGTATCTTGAGACTGTAAGAACTGTGTGAATTATTTATTTATTTACGTATGACTAGAAGCCAGTCGATTCCAGTAATCCATTATTTGTCTCCATGCTATTTTCAGTCCGTCAGTCACAGTATATACAGTATAAAGTGACATCTTATTCTTCAGTTTTGAGATGTAAATTCGGTTTGCTTGCAGAACAGGTTACAAATCAATGCTGTGGACTGTGACTAAGCTTGTAAAAGAGCCAGGAAACTAGATATTGCGGGAAGTTAAGAGGAAAGCTTGCTCCATATCTGATTCTAGGCCAGCTGTGGAGACTGTGTTGATGTATATCACTGTTCCTGTGGCAAGATTTTGGTTCAGCAGAGCCAGATTTAATATGTGATGAGTGATTTTTCGACCTTACGGGGCGAAGCAGCACAACAGACCATTAAGAACTAGTTTTAACACTCTAAGACTTATGTTGTTATTTGCCTGTCAGATTTGATGTCAGTATTAATTCCTTATCTGATACGTTTGGCTCATTCTGATTGTATCGCTTCCATCAGGTTTGACAACTACTCCGCCAATGTTATGGTGGACGGGAAGCCAGTGAATCTGGGCCTTTGGGATACGGCAGGACAAGAAGACTACGACAGACTCCGCCCACTTTCCTACCCACAGACGGTACAATAAAAAAAAGAAACACAGTCATACAGTGCTGATTTATATGATACCTATTGTTACTCTCTGTGACATGCCTTATTGGCCTTGAACTAAATTTTGATTCCTTATATAATCCATCTGGAAAGTTTGGATTATGTAGAGTGAATAAGGAAGTTAGAGGGAAAAGAAAAACACCACACCTTTTTTGTGCAACATGAACTAACTCAAGGAAGTGATTGTTAAAGGCTGTGTGATTGTATTGTTTCTTCTTCTTACCAGGATGTGTTTCTCATCTGCTTTTCGCTTGTGAGTCCGGCCTCGTTTGAAAACGTCCGTGCCAAGGTGAGTGCTTGCAGTGAGTGAATGGTTAAAAAAGAAAAAAAAAAACAGGCTCTGTGATTTTTGATAAGCCTTCCAGCACAACTTTTTTTTAGATTTCCTCCAGTAATTTTCTTTCATATATTCAATTATTGGTTTCTGCTTAAAAAATCAAAATGCATTTATTTACTCAGTATTCATTGTTTCATTCTTTACATCCTCATTATTAACATGTGGAGATTATTTTTGTCCAAGACAAAGATGAAATCTGTAATGTTGTTTAATCAGTCATATTTACTGTGGATAGAGACTTTCTTCATACTCTTCCGTTAAGATGTATTGATCAGTTTTTCTGAGTTATACTGGTCTGCTGAGCGATGCCAAAACATTATTTCAGTACTTTTATACTCATCTTCACTCTACTGTACCTGGGGATTGTGTCAAAAAGCGAGATCATTGGTTAACCAGCCATCTTTGTCTGGTGCCATAGTGCTGATGCATTTTTAACTCGTGCTGTGCAGCTAAGTGGCTCCAAGCACACTCAGATTGTAAAAACAAATAATGTCAGCAGTGCGTTGTCAATAAAGTTACAATTAATAAACACATGTGAATGACATGTTTATAGATCAGGTTCATCACTCAGCCTTCCATGGTAATTATGTAAAAGTCCACCCAGAGTTGAAAACAGGTTTTCTTTTAAGTTCAGGAATAAAGTTGACAATCATAAATTACATTCCCATTTGAACATTAATCGCACTGAATTATTTTCATTCCTGACAGGATTCCTGACAGTAATTTGCTCAGTATGGCTAACATTTACCGTCTTATCCATCACCGAAGCTCAGGGTAACACGAGACAGCTTTGTGAATCTCTGTAGACTCAATTAGTATGCCAGTTGAGCAGTATCTCCACGCTGTGCATTAGCTCCCAGTGAATTATAAATGTAACATTTCGGTCAGATAAAGCATATTAAGCATTGAGTTTGTTTACTTTAAGCCTTATGTACGCAGTTAGATTATCTAGGTTTTGTCTGTAGCTATGGTGGCAGAAACAGCCGCACTCTTAAATGTTTTGTAGTGCATTTCTTATTCATAATAGTTTGTTAACCATCAGACAATTAGAAGATAAATTACAGTGACCCATTTATTTCCTATATTCACAATATTGACTGTGTCCTTTAAGGCATATATATTAATTTCCACACTTATTTTTTTACCATTTATTTTAAGAATTTGGTCCTTTATATTATGTCTACTCTTTTTATTACTTATAATTTTATTGTAGTTGTGTGATCATGCTGTACATCTTTTACCTGACTGAATGTTATATCTGCTTTAAGCATATTTCCCCATGAGCATCGACAGCATCTCATCCTCATAGCTGCTTTTTGGTAGCTAAGTTAATCATAGTTGGCTGATATTTATAAAATGAAATGTTCAAGATAACACAAGTTTGGAAGGTTATTCCCATCTCCTCACTGCTGTGGTTTGTTATGCAGTGGTACCCTGAGGTGAGACACCATTGTCCCAACACTCCCATCATCCTTGTGGGCACCAAGTTGGATCTGAGAGATGACAAGGACACCATGGAGAAGCTGAAGGAGAAGAAACTCTCTCCGATCACCTATCCCCAAGGCCTGGCGATGGCCAAAGAGATTGGTAACACTTGACTGAGTTTTTCCTCTGACGGAGTAGATGTCAAAGTTATTTAAGGAGCATTTTAAAAACATATAATCTTCCATCTTTCTACTCCCACAGGTTCCGTCAAGTACCTGGAGTGCTCAGCCCTGACTCAGCGTGGCCTTAAAACTGTGTTCGACGAGGCCATCCGGGCCGTCCTCTGCCCTCCACCCGTAAAGAAGAAGGGGAAGAAGTGCAGCCTCCTCTAAGACTTCCTCCACTGGAACGGTTACAGGGGAACATGACCGCTAGTGGTTAGGGTGGCTAAAAAACACAGGAGAAACACACCAGTATACACACGATAACAATGTACTCCAGATTCTTTCCTTCCATACGTGTAGCTACAGCAGTTATACCAACCATTTCCATGAAGAATTTGACATAGGGTCAGATTTAGGAGAAGGGGTTGGAAGATTATAGACCCTAGTTTTTTTCTTAACATCGTATACTGTCTAGACAAGACTATGAAATTATGAAATTCTTGAGGCCTTCTAAACATGGATTGGATTTTCTTTTTTGTAAAAATGGACCGTGGAATGTTTTCAATTTGTTCTTCCACTGGTTGTCCTCCTTTTTTGTTTACAGTCTCAGTTGTTTGTTTTTTAGTGGAAGAAATATTGCCAAATACATTCTGCAGACATGCTGTATTTCAGTCGATAAGAGAACCTTTTGTTCTATTGTCTCACACCCACTACACCTTTCAAACTACAGCTGACCATTTGCTATTGTGTGCTGCTGTCATGTTCAGCTCCATGATCGATGGCATTTTAATTAATTTTTATTTCCACATTGCGAGTGCAGTCACGTGTCATCGCACTGTCAAACAAGGAACTTGAAGTAACCATCTGTGAAGTTCTTTTTTTTCGCCTCAAATTACTGTTCATGTATCATAATCTCTTTTATCAGTAGTTTAGTTTTTCAATCCTAGCAACGTGATTTATGTAAAATTCATTCTCATGGATTGAATGACGCCTGAGACATACTGAAAAAATTCAGACCAGGAACAGGTCTACTGACACCAACAGTGCTATTAATCCCTGAAAAATCAAAACGATCCAGTATTTTATGTGTTTGGCTCCCACTGGACCTGTCAGGTTTATGTTTTTTTTTTCCCCTTTTCCTCTTTTGCAACATTTCCTTAGAAGTGTCTCAACTGTATAGCCCAGGAGTGCAAAGCTGAAAACTTTATTAGATATTGGATTAGAACTGTTTAGGTGTTTCGGTGGCGGGGAACAAGAGCACCTTTAATGCTCTGTGGGCATTTATCAGAAACCTTTTTGTGCAGCACATTTGATTTATTTTTAATAGCATCACTACTGGCTAAGCAATGTCACTATCACTAAGAAGAGCATTTATGCCTGCTAATAACAGTAACAAAGCTACTGTCGGTTATGGTGTAGTATACAGTGTACTCATCTTTTTGTTATAATCATGTGATTGACTTATTTTGTATCTTTCTTCACAGAAGTTACACTTCACTCACTGTATTGTTAAACTAACACTATGAATATCCTTTGTTTATTACCTCTACAGTTAACGCTACCTTAATCTCCCTACAAGCCTAGCTTTTTGTAATTAATGCTGATAGCATGTATGTGCAACATATACTGAAAACTAAGATTAGAATTGCTACAGTTATATTTTTTGCCTATTTACAAAATGTATTTGAACTACTAGATCAGGGGTTAAGTACATGTTGCTCATCTGTATTGTATTCAGACATCAAGCTGTGCTTTAATTCAAGCCAATGTTGTGACTCTTTAGTTTTATGGATAAAAGCTATTGTCACTTTTTGAAAAAGCCAATAAATTCCAATAAAACTGAAACTCTACTCTGCCTCTCTGTTGGACAACACAACCTCAATTTCCCCCTCGATGGAACAGTCATAATGCTACCAGTAAATATGAGAAATTTAGTTGAAGCCTGACAGTAAATGCTTCAACCGGACCATAATGGAAAATGTTGACGCATAGAACAAATAAAAATGCTTCAGATTAAATGGTGTAAAACACTGCTGTCAGATTGGGCGGGTAAAAAATGTGTGTAACATGCTAAACACTTAATGACTGATATCACAGAGGAAAAAATGACTAAGTTGATGACAACTGGGCTGAACCTTTTTCCTTTTCAGATAATTACTCAATCAGTCATAAAATGTAAGCCTTGTAAAATCTTATATCTTTTAATATAACTGTGAACTTGGATCATTTTTCATTATTGTAACAATTTGGATTCACTTAGTTACGCCATAAAAACAGATCCAGAAGTATTTGACGACTTGGCAATGGATATGGCTATAAATGGTAAGACAAAGTTCACACATCACACAGTTGGGATGGTTTTGGCAACCGTGTCATAATTCTCACAAGGGGAAAAAAAATATTTCAAGCATTTTACAAGAAAAATCAAATCCTGACGAGATCATGTCAACATAATTGACAATTCATAAACCCACAAGGTTTTTCTAATATATTTGGCACAGAAACAAAATCTGAAACCTTAAATTAAATTTGCTCATAGTCCTCATACAAACACTGTGTCATCATATTTGTGTTCTAAGGCATTTCTCATCTTCAGTCTCTCACTGGCTTCGACCAGACGCTGATATCAGTCATGATGTAGTGGTTCAGGAATCAACAAATCGTAACAATGTCCCTGAAGTTGTTGGTATGCTGCAAAGAAAACAAGAGTTACTTCAGTAAATTAAGATTTAAGGCACATTTATGTATCAAACTAAAGGATTTTTCAATGACCCAAGATGAGGAAGATGTCAAATGGGCCTGATTCATTGGTTAATAGAGGTTAAAAATTGCTCTTGCCTTGGATTTCTCACAGTAAAACCTCCAAAACAAAACAAAACAATTATTACCTTTCTACCAGCTCTGCACCAACAATATCATGAATGTGGTATTTCATGTGGAATTTCACTTGTGAGGTTGTTCGCCGTTGCTCCAGCTCTGCCTTTAAGACTTCACTGTATTTGGACTTCTTCACCATGCCAAGCACAGCTTTACGACCTAACAGGAGACAGTGGTGAGATGTTCAGAAACAAACAAACAACCCTCCCAATTAGCAAGGCACTGTCAATAACCCCGGGGAATGAGAGACATTTAGATGAGACTCTCTCCAGCTGTCTGGTGATCTGAACACCCACCTTGTATAAAGTACTTGGTGAATTTGCCAGAGTTGGGAATGGAGAGCCACCAGCTGCCTGCGTCCCTCACAGTCAAGACGCCTGACTTCACCAGCTGCCTAGGTGGTCAGAAAATAAAGGAAGTGCTGATTTAAACACGCTGTAAAATTACAAAAACAACAGCTCAAAACAAGACACTTATAGCAGTTTTTGAACACTTGAAATCTAAAAATAACCCTGAGAAGGTTATACTTGAGTCCACTGTAGGTGTGAAATCTTTCAAACGATTGGTTTTGGAAGTAAACTCCAGTGTTTGCGACAGTATTTCACAAAGCAAGACTTGGAAAAAGACACACATGAAAGATGAGGGTTTTTTCCATACGTTATCTCAGAGTCTGTGAAGAGGAACTCCTTGAGCATCTTGTCTTTGCTGAAGCTCAGATCCGTGCAAGACGACAACACTTTCTCCAAGAACTTCTCCACTGTCCCTTGCGTCACTCTGCCCTCCTCTCCTGCCAACACTTTAGTCTTGAAGTCCGAGGCAAAAACCAGCCCGAAAGCTTCTGCATCAAAGCCGAGCTGGAACATAAGAAGTTCTCCTTGTTCGCGTAATTTATTCTGTGAATCATAAGGAGGAAATAAAGTTGTATTTTCACATTTTTTATATCAAAGGAAAAATTCAAATGTGTTGTACCACAAAAATACACCTTACCACTTCCTTGTCCACCATAGTCTTGTCATCGTGTATGCTGTACAGTTGGTGCTTGAGCACAATTTGAGGTAAGGTGTCATTGAAGATCTTTCGGGGAAACAGTGTCATGAGGTACTCCATGGTCGATCTGATGTCAGTCGGCCCTTTTAAGTGAAGAAATGGATGCAAAGTGAATTTTACATCCTATAATGAGTTTTTAACAAAACTGTTATTAGCTGTAGATGTAGCAGCTACACCTACCATCACCATCCCTGACAACTCCAAACTTCTGAGGGTCATTTCTTATTTTCTTCACCTTGAAAGTGTCTGAAATCAAAGCCCGTTTCCTGTTCATACCTGGCGGAGAAATACATGACAAAGAAGTCATGAATACTGTGAACCGACACCACTGAAATCCACATACCACATTTTAAGATGTTTTAATTAAGTAGTTTATCAGAAAAGCCGTTGTTCTATAGTGAATCACGCCCTCTTGCTGTTAACATACAAAGTGACAGTTTGGGTTTTGTTTGACAGTTTTCTATTCAGGGTGACGTGACCAAATTTGTATACGTTAACATTGCCCGACAGAAACCTATTTATAGCTATTAGGAAAAACGCAGGCTGTCTTCCCACTTTGACTTTAATTTCTCCTTAATTCAGCCATGATTTTGCCACGACACTCCGGTTCAAACATTTGGCTTTGTCATTCCTAACTGCCAACTGGCACAAATTAAGCGTAAGCTGAGCTAATGCTGCTAGCTAACAGTCACTTGGTCTGTATAATGAATACACCAACATATATCAGACATGTTAAATCAGTTAAAAGTCTTACCTGGATAGCTACTAATAAAAGAAATACTGGTATTCGCATTGCTTTGGTCTCATTCAACACTGCACACTGTTCAAAGCTCCAACGGCTCCAACAGATAACTTTAAAAACCCGTCTTCTTCTTCTTTGGAGCGTAATGGCGGCTGTTGCCCTTTACGTTGCTTTACCGCCTCCTTCTGCTTTTTCCTTTCTCCTTAATGTCCCGATGTTCAGTCGCGACGACCACCGAGGAGATTAGATGGAGGCATTATGGAGCTGCTTGTTTCAATGTTTATTAAATTTTATTATCACAGACAGGATTAAATGGGTGGGATAACATTCAATCTCTGCTCCCTCTCTGGAGCAGAGGGTGGCGATGAAACCGCTTTTCGCCAACGGCCGTTAAAAACCAAGAAGAAGAAGAAGCGGAAGCAGTAGCGTTGTTTTGAATTAGCATATGATACTAGCTACCCAGCTAGAAAAACAAACACTTTTTTCTTACCATTGTTATACTCACTTGCCGTTTTTGTGTCAGTTGGGTAAAATGCTGCACCTTATGATTTTTGACGCGAAGACGTGTTCATTATCCTGACTGACTGGGCATTGACACAAGTTCAGCTGATTTTGTTGTGTTTCCTCATTGAGGTATGTTAACTTTGGTTAAATTAAACACGTTTCTTACCTGTACGAACATGTCTGTTGTATGTTATATAAACAGTTACCCATCCACTTTTTTTTTACTCAATGCTTAAGAGGGTTTTCGAATATAGACTAATTATTTCATGCAACGTGCTTTGATGTGTGTATCCTTGTATTTACAGTAAATCACTATTTTAACAGAATTAAATTAACCATTATGGAAACTTTTATGCATACAAATAATCATATATCTACATTTAAACATGCGTACATATATTTCTACATATCTTATTCACATATACATTATATACCGGCATTTACACAGATAGGACACGAGAGGTGATGTTTTCAATTATGTTGCACTTTCAGTGCAAGTTCAGTAAAAAAGAAAGAAAGATAACTTTATGGATCTGGCAAATGTGTCTCATATCTGCAGATAGCAGTATTAGCAGTGTTAGCAGCTTGAAATACAGTTATTTCACATGTAGCAGCAATACAAAAGGTTTGTAATGCCTCTTGTGACAATACAGGAACGATGAGGCAGAGCTTTTTTTTAATTTCCTGCAGGAGAACACTACCACCACTTATGAGTGTTGAATAATCATAAATCATCAGTATTTGGTTTGATAATGATTTATTGCTCTTTTCCCCAATAGGAAGCAATGGACCACCACAGATCCTACAATCCCAGCTCCAGCTACCACAACCAGTCAGCATATAAGAGAAAGAGAGATGACGCTGAAAGAAATCACTATGGAAATAAACACTTCAGACCAAACAACCACCACCACCACCATCAGTCAGGACCACCCTCGAGGCAAAACCCTGTCAGTTCTCAGGCTTTGAGCACCAGAAGGGAGCTGTATGAAAAAGACTTTCCTGTGTACAAACAGCCTGTGGAAGTGGGATGCTTTTCCCTCGACTCCAAGCGAAGATTCTTCAATGACGACAGGCAGATGAGATACTATGTGGAACCTGACAGAAATCCTAATTTTGACCTGAGAGATGGATACAAGGACCGCTTTATAAAGAGAGACGACAGTGTGAAGGAGAAGCTGGACCACATCCTGCGTTGGATCTTGGCCAACAGATCAAATCTCATGTCAAGGACGACCACGGCCTCCTCATGGTAAATGTCATTGTTATTTTATTGTTTCACTAACCTTTTTTTTTTTTTTTTTATGCAGTGTTATAGGTCCAGGTCATCACATAGTGCCAACTCAGACAGATACTCATTTGTGATCTATAGTGTCTAATCCAACCAACTCTAACCAGAACTGTGCTTCCTGTTGGACGTGTATTCTTTGATCAACCTCTGCTCTTCCCAGTGCTTTAGATCTTGACTTTGTGACATGGCGTGGTCATCTGACCAAGCTGCTGACCACTCCTTACGAGACACGAGAGGGCTGGTTGCTGGCGGTCACCAGGTTCAGGGGCACGCTTTACATCAGCGAAGTTGAAACAGAAGCTGCTCGAAGGGAACGAGACAACCGCACTGAGAGGCATGAAGAGATGATGTATTGGGGATACAAGTTTGAGCAGTATGCATGCACAGGTATGCAGGTTTATGCTGTCATATTATACTAATAACTGCAAAGTGCTGTTTGCTTTGTTTTCTTTCAAATCTTAGTCATTAACCACCTATAGTCTCAAAGGGAGACAAGCAATGCGTGCAAGCGGCCTATATAGGTGGAAGGGTGTTGTGTGGGTGCTGCCCCCTGGTGAGGGTGAGCCTCAAGGTTACAAAATGTGTTACAAACAGTGAAATAAGGCCAAATATATTTTTTAAAAAGTCACCCTTTCATCAAAAGCCTTTCTCTTTCTCAGTATTTTTTGATATCTCTTTTTGAACTTGCAGTATCATGTGTTAGTGGTCTGTGTTTGGATGTCAGGTAGCAAAAGTTTTGTTTACATTTTCCAAAGAACATGGTTTAGATCTAATTTATTGATTTATCCACTTTCTAATCTAACAGTGCATTTGAGGGAGGTTTGGACAGAGACTAACACTGCTCTAAAGCTCTGTATTGTGGTGCCCCTCCCACTTATGAGTGGTCCAATCAAATCTGAAGAATTTAATTTTAATCCCTCTGATAATTATAGCTCACCCAGAAATCCAGCTCCTTCATTTCACTGTGAATTACAGTATAACTTTTGACTTAGTATTTAATCATTCCCACTCCACGAGTCCAAACTTGTTTTATTTGACTTCCATACATACCAGATCAGTCTGTCCTGTGATAACATTTGACACACAAATCCAAACAATACAAAGCACACAATGTGATAAGCGGATGTTTGAAAGACTTTGTCCATCCCTGTAGATAACGTCCAGAGTTTACCTGACCCGAGCGGAGTGGTTAACACTAATGAGGCCTTCTGCACCGTGGTGCAAACTCGGCTGGCAGATCACAAACTTCTGTTCTCTGGTGAGGTGGACTGCCGGGATAAAGATCCCAACGCTCCGGCTCCTCCTGCCTGCTACGTCGAGCTGAAGACCTCTGCAGAGATCTGTACCCCCAAACAGCGCAGCAACCTCCACAGGTAACATGTTTGATGAAACAGTAACTCTTTACATAATAAACCTTTTTATTTCATGCTTGTGTTTCTGTTAACGGATTTATCTGCTCTCAACTGTTTCTAAGTAAATTTTGTTGGGTGGTCCTCAGGTTCAAACTGCTGAAGTGGTGGGCACAGTCTTTCCTCCCTGGAGTCCCTCGTGTTGTAGCAGGTTTTCGGGATCATGACGGAATGGTTGTCTCCGTGGAGACTTTTCACATCTCTAAGATTTCACATCTCATCAAGGTACAAAGAGATTTCTTCAGATAAAAGTAATTTGGCATCAGTAAATCTAAGCTCACAAGATTCATTCAAAATATTTTCTATCTCTTATATTCCTTCTGGACAGAATGAATACAACTGCTGGAAACCAACAGTCTGTATGAACTTCTGCTGTGATTTCTTGTCTTTTGTGAAACGTGTTGCTACTGAGGACAATCCTAGGTGAGTTGAAATGATATAGGCCTAAGTTATTTTTAAGTTAACTGTTAAATGCAGTGTATTTGGAGCCCTCTGTGTTGTTAATGAATCTTTATTGTTTCCCTTCCAGTATGGTGTATCTGTTCTCTTGGGAGCCCCACAGAGATGTGACCTACTCAGTTCACAGAGATTCCCAGTATTCCTTCCTGCCACACTGGTATGTGAAGGAGATGACCTGTAGTCAAGACTCGCATCATCAGTCCTGAGTTACAACTGATATGTGGTCATCAGGAACTGTTGATATATTACTATAAACCTCCAATGGAGGGTTCTTTACCAAAATACTTGAATTCACACTGGCTATGTGAATCGATTTAATGTCACTGCTTATATTCTACTCCATGATCTTCTTGTGCATCTTTTACAATTGAACCATGTTTGTTTTTTCCACCTGGCATGTGGTGATTTTAAATAAAACAATAATTACAGAATGATGTCAATGTTGTTTTATAAACCTTTATTATTTTTTGGTTATAACAATAATTTAAATCCCTCCCAAAAACAGATGTAGGTTATTTAAACAAAATTAAAAAAAAGACTATGTTAAAAAAAAAAACATGTGGTGTAAATAAACAAAGATGACTTCAAGTAGGTATTGCATCAGCAGTTACAGATTATTTTCATGTAAACTGTCAAGACAAAACATTGCAGCAATGTCGCATCCATTCTGAGAAATAAGACTAGTGGTTATTGCAGAAAGATCAGTGGTGTAGTCTAGTAATATTTGTCCAAAGGTTCTATCCTGGTCGTTCCTGTTATTCTATAATTAACAGTGATGCATTCACCAGATTTGAGCTCCTTCTCAGTATATCTCATTAATAATCTTATTTGATCCTCCTGCATCACCTGATTCTGTGACATTAATCTTTCTACTGTTTCACACACTTTCTATAATCAGATACCCAGATAACCTCTGTCTTTCTTAATAGTCTCAATTTCCTGCCTTACAGTACATTTATTGTTAAACTTTTCTGTTTTTGTTTCATAAACACAGATGCCCACATCTAAACGTGTTACCAGTTTCTAACTTTTTAAATCACTAATTAGAAGGACCTTAAAGCTAATTTGTATTTCCCAAACTTCAAATATAGATTTCTCTGGAGTTATGAATTTAAAAAGGAACATAACACCTAATAGTTCATGTTGTAGTGGGCACTCAGTCCACCGATATGTAGATATACATTGAATCTCAGCAGATGTGTGAATCAGCTGACAAGTCTGAAACCAAACTGGTGTCACAATTTAGCAAACGTAAAGGGGACCTTTTATGCTTTTTCCAGTCTATATTTTTATTCTGCAACTCCATTAGAGTAATGTTACACGATTCACAGTTCAAAAACGTCTTATTTATCTTATACTGGCCTTCTCTGCAGCGCCTCGATTCAGCCTCTGTCTCTTAACAGGCAGTCTTAGCTCCTGTCTCTTTAAGGCCCCGCTCCGAATGATCTATTCTGATTGGCCAGCTTTCCAGAAGACGGAATAAGGGAAAAATGCCATTATGTTAGCAGAGTGGAGCAGATGACCATATAAAGAAATCTAATCACAAGTCAACATCGGCTCGGGCTGAGAGTAGAATAAAACTTGGACACTGAGCGTTCAGAGCACTCTGAGGCAGGTGCTTTTTGCTCACAGGGATTACTTCTACGTAAAGTTACCTCATTATGTGACACTTTGGCCACATTTAATATTCATCTCATTCATGTTACAATGTCAGTAACATCTGACATTGTAACATGACTGAAAATAGAGAAAAGCATATCAGGTCCTCTTCAATGGTAAAGAAGCTTGAATCTGGTAAATGTGTAATTTGTAGTTTTCAGTACATTGACAGTCTCCTCACTACTTCCTACTAGGCTACACCACGGGCACTGATTGATATCATGAACAGTCAAAAGGCTTTAATCTCATAAATTTTTCCAAGTAATGCTGAAAAAAAAAACACTTTAAACTCACACATTAACAGATTTAACAACTCGTTTAACAGCAACAAAACAAGTACATTAACTTTCAAATGGTTTAAAGATGAAGGCAGCAGAAACTTTCGTTCACCAAATCAGAGAGACAGATAAAGCACTGGCAAACAAATACTGCAAACCCCGACTACTTTACACTACTGACAGGACACAAACATCAATTATGGAACAAACTTGCACGATAAAATGTTCATTCTGACTGATACAGTCTTGAAGACTGTAGGCAGATCATTCAGTGCACCATGTGTTTGTGGATTTTTCTTTGTTTAATTTGGAGGCACTTACTGCATTATTTGTACACGTATACCTTATTCTCAATGTAAGATTAAGTACTTACTCATTTATATTAAAGTCATTTTAACATAATGATATTAATGTACGATTTGAGTGTCATAACATTTTAAGTTGACACATTTTAAAAACCCCAACATTTATCCGTTTCATTTCTCATTTCATGAGATTTTCATCTTGCAGAGCATCAAGTTTAGTTAATTTCACAGTTAAAAGATGTGTGAGGAATAGTCTAGATCAAGGCAATACTTTTTTTTTTTAATGAAGTCAGGGTAGGTAGATACCCTACTGGTCATCATTTGCAGCAGACGTCAGATGTTAAAAAAATATCATGGTGATGTTTCTATCAGCTAGTATTAAAATCTTTGCTGATTTTTAAATGTTTTTTTGTGAGTCTCTCTTAACCAAAGTGCAACTGAAAGCGCTTCCAGATTCATTTTGCCTTCAGTCGGATTCAGAACTTTGTAAAGAATTTGTGCCACTTCAGCTCTGCATTCAACAAACAGCTCAGAGCAGAAGAAGTTATGAATACAGCAGACGGGCAAAATCAAGGGATAAATTATCTTGTTTAAGATCACTTAGAACCATTTCAAGAGATCTACCAATATAGAAAACCAGTCTGTGCAGATGGAACCACTTAAAGGTTAAGTATTATACCCCTCTGTGGTTCATGTTTGGGGCGAGTGTGGGAATCTGTATCCATTAAGGCACCAATCCCATCTCCTATTACAATGCTGACTGAAACGATTCCTGGTATTAACCTGTGATCATCATTAATCATTTGGAAGGCATTGATAAAATACCTACTGACACTGTATACGTGCAGCCTGGTTCGCTGGTGTGCTAGCGCCATGCTGTATCCAAGCAGGTGTGTGTTCATTGCTTTAATTTCTTGTTCAGGCCCATGACTTTGAAGGTAGCAGCGGTGATCTTCTCATACACAACGAACATGAGTGCAGCTGTCAGCACCGTCTGTAGCAGCTTGGCCTCCAGGCCTTTGTACAAACCAAGAACACCATGCCTCCTGTGATAAAGACAACACATGGCAGTTAATGACCGGCTATCTTAACATCCAGGGATGTTGGAAAAAACTGAGATTAGCGTATCCCTGTTGTCTTCTGCCTTTCGCTTCAAGCTTCAGAACCTTGACAGCTGTTTTCACTGGACAAACCATCAAAATGTTTCCTTTTCTGGAGATTCTTTTTCCCTGAACTTTTCGGCTCCTCTTTTACATATTCTTTTTGTGCTTTGTTAGTCATGTAGAGTGAGTCAGCAACACTCAAGTGAATGTAATTGTGTGTATCTTAGAAGCTGCACCCACCTGATTCTGTCCATGAGCAGGGAGAAAATGTTTGAGAGGCTTCCCATCACACCGGCCTTGCCATCACCTTTGTGCTGGCCGAACTGATGAGAAAGTATAGAATTAATGATCACTCATTGCGAATGCCATGAAAGAACTGATATTATCACGAGCTTGGAAGAAATACTGCCCCACACTAACATCTGCAACAACAACAAGAAGAATGTCTTAATCTTCTCTTGTATTTACCCTGAGGATCGCCTGAACTGTCTGCAGAGGATAAGTTGCTGTGGTAGCAACGGCCTTGGCAATGGCTCCGATGACAAAGATCTCTGCTGAGGATATCTGTCGAAGGACAAAGATTAAAGCCACAGGCTTAAAATCACTGCTAGTCAAAAGGACTGTCATGTTACACAAATCAACCAGAACAACTGTAACTGGATAATGTGAGCGCAATAACCTATCTTAAAAGTAAAAGGTAATTGGTCTTTCTTGCCCCACAAACAGTCAATTTAGACACAAAACATGTAAACGAAACATGACAAGCAACCATAAGTATTATAAAAATTACGTAAAATGTTTATTATATCATATTTTTCTGATGAAAATACTATAAACTCAATTGCTTTTTCTCCATGTTGGGATGTTGAGCATGTTTTCCTTCTACCATGGAAAGAAGCTTGTTTGCATTTAAAGTAAATTGAAGTTAGCTCATGTTAAAAAATGATCAGTAAACCCAGTTAAAAAGAAGGCAAAGCTTCCAAACACCACTGTGCCTCTTGTGTCGTCTTACCTTCCTCCCTCCTTGACCGGCTCTCCTCTTCATGGCCTCATAGAACATGAACTGTACGGCCGGGTTGAGGACGAGGATGAGAGAGGGCAGAGTGCTGCTCCACAGAGTTCCTACCCCCTCGTTGGCTATGATCTGCGAGAACGCATCTGAAAGGGAAAGCCCAAAACACAACAGCGTTTCACAAGGGCACAGAAAAAAATTAAAAAAACAACCAAACAAACAAACAAACAAACAAAAAAAACACAACAACAAAACTACAACACAGACACACCAAATATGCCCTTGTACTGGGTCTGGTGGAGGTCTTCGTTTCTGAACTTTGCCCCCTGCATCTTCAGCCGAGTGTTGACCACCCACATGGGAGTGGTCAGGATCACATTCACTGCCCCTGCATGGACAACACATAGTTAGCACCTTTCATTCTCATGCCCTTCAGTCAAAACCTTTAAATCTTGACAGTTTCCATCAAGCTGTTAATCATAATTAGTTTTACTGAATGTGTAGTCACCTGATATGATCCCTATGAGCAGGTCTTTGCCAAGTCTGGACTTCTGTGGGCCAGATGCCGTCAGCTTCTTCAGCGTGTTGAAGGTGTAGAAGTAGACGAAGTTGGAGCAGCAGAGGCTGGAGATGACTGGAAACCAGCCTCTGTACAAAGACTGCCTGGGGGCACAGTGTTCAGTTATTCATCCACATCATCAGCCTAAACAGGTGTAAGCTGGTAATTGTCAGGATGGCTTTTATTGATAATAAACGTCCAATGGAATTATAACTGAAATTGACAAAGGGTTCCTGTGAGTGATAACAGTGTTGCCGCCACAGAAAGTGTTCAAATCAAACTGAGGGAATTGGACTTTATGACGAAAAAAACAAGAAGGGCTGCAACAAACAATTATGTTCATTATTAAATTATTGTGCTGAGCATTTTCTCGATTCCTTGATTACTTTATAAAATGTCAGAAAAAATTTGAGAAAATGCCATCACAATTTCCTAAAATTGAAGTTAACACATTCAGATGTGTTGATTTATTTGACCAAAAGCTTCAGATAGTCCCATTTGACAGTGAAATTTTGGCACCTTTGCTGTAAAAATTATATTTTCATTGTCAAAATATTTGCCAATTGATTTCCGATCAATTGTTTCAGCTCTAAAAACAAGCCTTATCTTGGTATAATTTAACCCAGCAGGCTTTATGATAGACAAAACTATACTTACAGGCCCTCTTCCTGTGCTATCTCAGCCAGGATGACGGGGGTGGATTTTGACTTTCGATTCTCATCCACTGTGAGGAAATAAACAAACAAACACAAAATGAGTTTAAAGAGGAGAGGAGGAGTATCACAGAGCCTGTGAAAGCAGTTGTATAATGTCCTCTGTGGCTCTGGAGGGAGCTATCTTAAGTCTGGAAAAATAACCTTCTGATGTCATCAGGGTTATCTCAGCTTGGGCTTAAGATTTTTAAAATTTTACCAGAAACTCTGCGTTATAAACTGGGGGCATGGAGTTCAAAGAATGTCAGTGTTTACCAGACAAGACGGGTGTAATAAAAATGGGAAGTGTAGGAATAAAAACAATGGTGTCTCTCTCCGTTCTTCTGGTCCCTCAACTTCATGGAAGTGCAATACAACATAGCTTGACTACTTTTTACATCTTTTGTGGTGCATTTTAAAGTTATTTCAAACTGAAGTTGTCTTCAGTTTAATTGAAAGGCCAAGAAAAGTCCTCCAACTCACCCTGCAGTCTGCTTTTTGCTGTGTCCAAAGGAAAGAAGACTGTCATTGCAGTCACACTGCCCTAAAAACAACACACAAGTTCATTAAGTTACTGACTGATACTGACAAACAAAATAAATCGCAGGCTCCTTTCTCAATGCCAAAACAACAACAGGCACACCTTCATACTTAACATGAAATTATGACATCTCCTCTTATTGCACTTTATCTCTGCTCACCGTTGCACCAGCCACAGCATGAACCAGCGTCTCGTAAGACAGAAGGCCGACAGCTGTGCGACCGTTGTCGGACATCTCTGCAGCTCTTGCTCCCTGTCAGGACCAGGCACCAGAAAGAAAGAAAGTAGCTGAGTGAGGAGCAACCTGACAGTAAACAGTGGTCTGTCTGGTTTTTCTTGCTGTGGAACTGGTTGTAGAATTAGACACACACCGCTACAACTCCATTTGGCTTTTCAACACAGAAGACAGCCGGGAACAGAAAGCGGTGTAGCAAGGAAACTATCAGCTAAATATTTCCTCCTCCCAGTCGGCCAATTTTTTTTCCTAGGTAGTCGAAGTCATGACCCGCCCTACTCTACTTCTGATTGGTCAATACTCGTTGCCATCGTTGGTTGGGTTGGTTAGATTTAGCCATTATGAGTAAGATTGGTTAGGATTAATGTAAGAATATCAGGGTAAGCCAATCAGAGGAAGAACACGGTGGGACGTGACATCAACATCCTAGGAAAAAAAAACATTTATCCCATTCGTTCATTGGGTAACAGCTTCTTCTTCGTGATGTTTTTCAGCGGTTGGCAAACAACGGAAAGGCGCGTTACTGTTACCAATTGGTATGGCATATGTATCTTGACTCAAGGAAATTAATCATAATTAATCAATAGTTACTCTTCTTCTTTTTCTTCTTCTGTTGATGTTAGGGTGGAGCAGTAGATTGGCAAGATAAATCATGATAAATAAATAATTGTTGATTTTATTTTTCTGTATAAACAAACTGTATTATTGTATATATAAACTGTATTACATACAAACAAACCAAATACTGATCATATCATGACTATGAATAGGCTCTATTTAAAAATAGATAAAGAGGGAGATAAAATCAAGTAAAAATGGACTCACTTTTGAAGAGGAAAAATGTGCCCATACCCATGGGTAGATTGTGGCATAAAAATCCAATTCCAGGCACTCAAAATAAAAAAATCCTTTATAATAATAAATAATAATACATTAGAGAATACATGGAAAACCCTTTTTTCAAAGAATGAACTTCCACAGCCTTCTTGTTTTTCATATATATACTGTAGCTGTTCTGTTCTGTTTTGTTTTGTTTATTATTTAAGGCTTTAAGGCTTAAATAATGTTAAGAATATTTATTTAATATATTAGAATATTTATTGAACACAACCCACCCCACCCAAAAACCAGAAACAAATCAAACATACAGGCAAAAAATAAATGAAAAGACAGCTGTGAAATTTACATATTTCCTTGTGATATCACTTTTTTTACAGAATAAGGTGAAATACAGGATATTTCAAAGTCCTGGCTGCATTTTGAGTCCATATCAACTTGGTCACTTGAACTATTTGGCATTATTTATGTTGAAGAGCATGGAGGTAGCTTCAAAATGACTCTATGTATAAGATATCAAACAAATTAATGTGATTCTCCAGTGGTGGTATTCTGGTAAAAAAAAAAAAAAAAAAAATTCTTAGGTAAAAATAGTAAAACCCCAATGTAAAAATCAGCTATATAACTAATTTTGCTTTAGTATTATCAGGAATATGTACAGCATACACTTCAAGAATTAAACATAAAGGTACTCAACTGGCAGTGTGTTATATTATTATGTGTAGTAGATTATTGATGCAACATGTAAGCAGCAGTTTAATATACATATAATATATATGTATATATATTAGCTATCTTCTGCGTGTAAAATATTAAGCTTGTGTCAGTTAAATGTAGTGGAGAAAGTAGAATACTTCCATCACAAATTAAGTGGGGTAGAAACATAAAGTAGCAGAAAGTGGGAACTCATATAAAGTACAATAGGTGTTTGTAAATGCATACCCAACTTGAGTACTTTTCACCTGTAGAAATCTTCATAATTAGGCCTAAACATTGTGCTACTTACTGCTGGATGATGGGTGGGATGGTGCATTAATAGTGTTTGAGATATCACCAGCAGGCAGCAATGAACTGGACTTTGCTTTTGTTTTATGGCTTTTGTGTAGCTGACGCCCAGCGCTCATTTTGTTCACTCAGTGTCCAATGTGCATCTGACAACAGAGGGAGAGGGGGGAAAGTAACAAAAAGTGACAGATTAGTTTCCTCTTTTTCTGTTCTTTTCACGTCGGCAGAGGTAGGAGATGTCTAGGTACCACAAAGCTGCGATTGATGGTTACTTGGACCTCTTGAAAGAGGCCACAAGGAAAGACCTGAACACTCCAGATGAGGATGGCATGACTCCCACCTTACTGGCTGCTTTCCATGGACATGTCGATGCTCTTCAGCTCATATGCAGCAGAGGGTGAGTACTCTTCTCTATCACTTGTGCTTCATTTCACATAGCCTAAAATATACACAGAATAACCTGTTACTGTAAAAAAGCTGTAGTTTATATTTTAATACAAAGAGAATATACCAAGCATGAGGTACATAAATCAGTTTGGCTGACATGCAGACATATTTATGTTAATACCATTTCTACTATATTGTATCTATAATTACCTAAAAATAAACAAAAAACTAGAAGAAGTATAAATAATGTTCACAGAAGAAATGTTAATTACTGTCCAATGAATTTCTAAAGATTTAAATGTTTTTTATGCTTTGTCTTATACTGTGAATCGGTAGTTTAGGACTTCAAGTTGGCTTCAGCAACACATCAGTTTTCATGTGTGCTAAAAGTTCATTCCAGTCTTTAGATTATACTGTCTCCCATGAGCTGAGCCAAATGTTTAATCAACCAACACAATCCTGAAAAACAAAAGAGCCCTTCATCTACCCCCTCACCCCCTTCTCCATCCCTAATTCAGTACAACAAAAGACAAGCGGCAATCTAGCACAACATTTTCACTGACAAATATTTTCCCTCTGAGGTCCAGAATAGATGTTTGGAAGATTTCTAGTGAGAGGTGAGGCTACCTATGTGGCCATAAATAACTGAAGCGTTTGGTCATTACCAGCATGAGCTGGCGTTTATGACAAGCTGTTGACTTTTATTGCTGTGACAACTAGGAACAGCCCTGGAGGACTTTAAATCTTAATAGTTTACCAATTATCTTCAGCCATGTTTAGTATTATGTTGTGATATTTGAATATATATAGCTCAGAAGGATTTATGTTAATTTTTAAATAACTGCATTTAGCCTGCAAGCTGAGCCATCGCTAAGTTAGCACTGGCCAAACACATAAAGATGCTGTATATTAATATATAAATAGTCTGAAAGTGACAAACCACACCTCATCTCTTTTTCCTTCTTATCTTCAAGTGTCGCTCACTTTTTAAAGACATGTCCAACATTTACTCTACTGTTAGTTTGGAGAATCGTTTTACCCTTTAGCATGTGTTCTTTTTTTACTATTTACTTCTATCTTCACATTTGTCTTATGTTAATGAAGTTTAAATGTATTTAAGTTTTGGTTAGAGCAAAGCAAATTTAAAAAATGCAGATTTTTACTTTCAATCCCATTTTTCTTTTGCGTTACACAGAGGAGACCCCAACAGAAGTGACATCTGGGGGAACACACCATTGCACCATGCTGCCGCTAACGGCCACATGCACATCCTCAGCTTTTTGGTTAGCTTTGACGCCAACCTTTTTGCACTGGACAACGAGTTCCACACAGCTATGGACGTTGCTGCTTCACGTGACCGCATGGACTGTGTGCGCTTCCTGGATGCTGCCTCCTCACAGCAGACCAACCAAAACCCCAAGAAGGTTGCCAATCTAAAGAAGGAGGCCACCAAAGAAGCTGAGAAACGCGTCAAACACTGCGAGAAGGTGAAGAAGAAACACCAGAACAAGATGAATAAAATGTACCGTGGAGCAGGCAATACTGGGTCTGTGTCAGAGGCCAGCGTTGGGTCTGCATTCTCAAGTGGTGGCACCATGACAGGTGTCAATGAGCAGTTCTCCAAGCTTATTGCGGCTGACAAATCTGGCTCCCTTTCGGCCAGGGTTAAAGGCACGCTCCAGATGAAGCTCGGGAAGAAAGATAAAGGCACGCTGCAGCGATCAGGAGGAGATGGGAATGTTATTTTCCTCAAGCAGGAGAATGGAGCGTCTGAGAAGCCAGAGTTTTTGGGTGTCTTCAGTGAGCAGGATGAGGACATGGTAGAGGAGGATGGAACAGCAGGGTACGAAGATGATTATGATGACGATGAAGAACAAGGCCAAGTCCAACAGTCCATCTTCAACCGGCCTGGTCTTGGAGGTCTGATTTTCATGAATAAGATGGGGCTGGAGTCAGACGACATACCAAGCGGGAACAATGAAAGTCTCGGCTTCCTCGTTCAGAACGACTTGTTCAAGGCAGAAGAAGACGTTGCTGACTTTGAGGGGAATGTTGATGCTGACTTACCCTGGGAGCAGGAAGACCTGGGACTGGATGATGATGAAGCTGAGGAGACCTCTCCTTTGGATGCATTCTTGTCTGCCATCTCCTTGCCAGAATTTTCCCTTGCATTCAACAGAGAGCATCTGGATCTGGAGGCACTCATGCTTTGCTCTGATGAAGATCTGAAAGGCATTCGCATCCAGCTGGGACCCAGGAAGAAGATCCTGGAGGCCGCTAACCGCAGAAAGAATGCACTGGAGAGTCCAGGCATCATGAAGGACAGCTCCCTGTAATCTGATGAGAAGATTATCAGCGATTTATAATCTTGTTTGACACCTCAGATGAATCTGTATCTACTGGAAAGAGCATCAACAGTTTGATTTGCCGTATAAAACAAAGATGATTCAGCACTATTTCAGTTCACTCTTTAAAATGATCAACTTAGCTTCATGGGTATGGAATAACAGTTTGCAAAGCTCTGTTTTTAAACTATTATCCAACTTATAGCCACTAACAAACAGCATGACAGGAACTACTGTAGCAACATACCTTCTACATGTCAGGTTCAAACAGGAACATAATACTTGTGACAACTTAAAAATACAATAATATTGTTATTTAGAGAAAATGAAAAGAATAGACACATAGCCAGCTACTTGATTTTAAATCCATGTCACTGTGTAGATAAGCATGTTGATTTTGAATAGAAATTGTATTTGTTTCTCCCCATAGAGGAGATAACAGTGTCAGTGACTGATTTGGTTGTGCTATTCTTTTTTGTATAATTATTTGACTGTTGACAACATAATTGTCAAATAAATAAGGCATGTGTGCAAAATAATGTTTCCTATGTGATGTTCTGTAAAGCAAAGACGTGTGCTTGTACTATTGATAGAGTCTCATTCCCACTTGGGGAAAAAAAGCTGGTCTCCACAACATAAATCATAACATTTTAGAGGTAAGCACAATGGCTAAGAAGTGAAAGCATTGCAGCTGAAGAAAAAGTTTTCGACACTTTGACAGCATTTTAGAAAAATTCAGTTCAGTTATTTATTTGCAGAGGTAAATAACATGAAACGTTAACTGATTTAAAAAAAAAGATTGAGCTTATAAATTTAAAAAATCCAAACAAATCCAATCAAATGTTTATATTAATAATCAAAATGATAAACATGAAAATCAGTCACCTTTCAAACCCACAGAAAATCATCAACCGACTCTGCAGTCCCACTTCCAGCAGAAGCAGGGGAGAATTTTCCAAGAACAAAAAGATAAACCCACTGTATACTACCTGACCAGCACCAAACAGCAGACACACAAAGTTAGTGACAAGCTGCTAAACATGGTGGAACTTTTAGCAGCTAAAGAACCCAATATTTCACGCAATAGTTGGTGGAGACCAACACAAAGCTAAAAGGAGAGTGAATATTGGACTTATATTTGCAAGGTGGACAGAAACATGACAAATAATTCCTGATGTTGCTCTGTGTCTGCCGAATGTCTAAATAGGCAACTGTTTGCTAAACATGATCAACTTTTATAAAGTGATAACATGTCAGTGTTATGCTTACAGCCTTATAGTAATATGGACACAATTAGCAGATTTATTTCAAATTAGGGAGTACTAATTAAGTAAATTGAGTAAATTATTTCATAATTGTACCTTAAAGGATATGTTCACAAATTTGTCTGTCTTAACAACAACAGTCAGGTTCCCATATGAACACTGAAAGAGGTTTTCCTCCCTGTTATCATTCCTCTTGTTCATACTGGCTATGAACAGTGCTTCAAATGCACTCTCAATCTAAGTGATGGGGGCCCAAATCCACAATATGTCATTTTGAGCAATAATGCATTTAAAAGTTTACCTGAAGCTTAAATCTACTTGATTTTTCTAATCTGGATGGAAGCTGAAGCTTCATATCAGCTTCAGATAAACTTTTAAATACATTTGTGCACAGAAGGAGGCTTGTGGACTTTGGCCCCCATCACTTACATTGCAAGTGCCTTATGTCAGTATGAACAGGAGGGATGATTATGACAAGAAAAAACTGTTTCAATGTTAATTTTTGCACCTGAATATTGGTTTAAGACAGCCTTGAAAAAAATGTGAACCCGTCCTTTAACCTAAAATAACTTGAAAACAAAGAGAGAAAACGATGCTGGATCAAATGCAGAAGCGGCAGTGAAACGAAGCAGGAAGTGCTCGGAAGTGAACTCTCTTGACCTGTGCCGCGGCGGTGGGAGGAGCTCCTGGTGAGAGGCGGTATATGCCGCTGCACTCTGTGTGGGGGGAGAGTACCTGCTCTGTTAGTAGTCACGATTATGTCCATCAGTAAATATGTCTCACTTTTGCAGCTGCTGAGCGTGTAATATCGCCTTTTCTGTACACTGTAAGTATCCTCCTGAAGCGAGTCGATATCTATCTCCGCCTCCATCTAGCGACACTGCTAAGCCTCATTAGTGAGCTAGTTAGCCGACGTTAACTTAATAGACACAATCTCGGCTCTTCTCTCTACCGTGTTGCTTCTTCTGCGACTCATCTTCAAATTTACCTCTTAAATGAGTGCCTTACTGAGCTAATTTACTACTTATTCGACTTGCCAGCTCAGCATTAGTAGCTAAAAGCTTAAGTGAGCGTTTGACGTCAAAGTGTCCCTAACTATCTTGTCTGTTATGCCTCCACCAACCTCGCAGGCTTGCCTAGCAAAGTTAGAAATGGCTGAAATTATTGCAGTCAACGCCGGTTTACCGTTGCCGTCCACCCTGAATGCCACCTTCCCGGTTCCTCAAGACGGCTGCATTGTTGCCGCTGCTGTTGCTGCTGCTCCAGCTCCTCTGAGCAGCGAGGACTACCTGTTTGTGGAGACCAGGCACCCCAACACTGTCCTGCAGGGCCTCAACAGCCTGCGGCTCAACAACGCCTTCTGTGATGTGACTCTGTGCTGTGGAGGACAGGAGTTCCCCTGTCATCGCATTGTGCTCGCCTCCTTTAGCTCTTATTTCCAGGTAAACGCAGGTTTCTTAATAGTTATACGAGTGAAAAGCACAAGTAGTCAGGTTTATCTGCTGCAAAATTAATTTCCCTGTTTTTTCAACTCCTCAGGCAATGTTTTCCACTGACCTGATAGAGTCCAAGCAGGAGCGGGTTGCCATCAATGGAGTTGAACCTCAGATGGTTGGCATGCTGGTGAGCTACGCCTATACGTCAGAGGTCTACATTTCTAAAGCAAACGTGCAGGTAAAGTATCCTATTCTCACCTTACCTTCTCCATCCGTCGCCCTTCATGATTAGCAGCTGACTAGTGCTGAAAAACAAACTCCACCATGTCTAGGCGCTGCTGGCAGCAGCCAACCTGTTGGACGTCATGGCTGTCCGAGAGGCCTGTTGTCGTTTCATGGAGCGTCAGATGGATGAAATGAACTGTGTGGGAATTCACTGCTTTGCAGAGGCCCATTCTTGCAAGGTGCTGGAGAAACGCAGCATGGACTACATTCTTGAGCACTTCAGTAGTGTTTCACAGCAGGTGAGAAGCTGATGGTTGTAGTCTTTCAATATTGAGTCCTGTAAAGATCAATTGGATTCCCTAATGGTCAATATAGGTCAAATCTTCTATTGTGATATAGGTGATTTTGTGATGCAGTATTGATTTTAATATTGTGATAAAGTGAATAAAATAAAACATTAACCATCAGAGAATAAGAGTAGATATTTCAATTATTATTCAGTGATCATGTCCAATGAAAATGGAAGGAATCCTTCAAAAGTAAATGTGTAAACACTATAATCAAGTTCATACAAAGCCGCCTTCTCTCATGTCACCAGCACCTCCCCACCAGGATAATTGAACCTGGCAGTGTTGTTGTTTTCATGTGTGAAAGGGGCTTAGCAAAGATAATCTACCCTGCCTGTCAGCAGTCGAACCAAGGCCTACAAGTGATTATCCTCCATGGACTGGAGGTGTTTAGTAAGCAGGTTGAGTAGGTTGAGTTTGTTAAATGGGTCCTATTATGCTCATTTCCACCTCCTATATTTTTATTTCGAGACTCCTCTAGAGTAGCTTTGCATGGGCGATGTGCATGGAGCAGATGACCATATAAAGAAATCCGCCATAAGTGGACGTCGGCCCAGGCTGAAAGTAGAAATAACTTTTGGAAATTGAGTGTTCAGAGAATTCTGAAGCTGGTGGTTTTTGCTCACAGGGATTACTTCTGTATATGTTTACCTCTTTAGGCCATGTTTACTATGAACATCTGACATTGTAACATTATATATATGACTGTAAATAAGTAAAAAGCATAATAGGTCCCCTTCAAATGAATCGTGTTCTCTTCCAATGTCCTTTCCTCTAGGAGGAGTTTCTGTCTCTGTGTGTGGACAAACTGACAGAAATCCTTGCCAGTGACCATCTCAACGTGCCCAAAGAGGAGTTGGTGTTCGAGGCTGCCATATCGTGGCTGAGTAAATGCCCTTCTCGCAAACAGAGCTTTGAAAAGGTCAGATTAAAATGAACACAGCTTGATGATCAGCATGTACAAGATATTCATAAATGTGAGATTATCTTCAGGTATTATAAAAATATTATAGCACTAAATATTATAGGAAATAAGTGATGCAAGTTCTGTTCTCTTCAAGCAGAGCTATTCTGCTCTCTAGATATCTTATAATTAACTTACTAATTTCAATGTAGGCTTATTTTAGTCTACTGTAAGTACATGTTGTGCAGCTCTTGTAAGGGAAAATGAACAAAAATATAGTGGAAATAAATATCAGATCAGTAGATACTGACTGAGGCCTGTATTTAAGGAAAAATGATGATAACCCATACCAAACAGAAGGCCTTTTGCAACATGGATACCACTGGCCAAGGGCCATGGGTATTGTAAATCTACTGAATAAAACATATTTTGAACACTTGATGTGAAATGGCAGTTCAGTTCAGTTAATCAGATTTTTCTCCTTTCATGTGCTGAAGGTCCTCGAGCATATCCGCCTGCCTCTCATCAGCCCTTACTACCTCCACGATGTGATCGAGTCTCAGGATGTAGTGAAGGAGAACCAAGGCTGCCAGAGGCTCATTTCCGAGGCCAAGGACTACCTGCTGCTAAAGGACCGCCGTGGAGAGCTCTACTGCCCGAGGGCACGGCCACGCAGGTCCACAGGTAAATCCAGTCACATCCGCACATGCCCCTGCATCACAACTAAGAGCCATTTTATTCATTAATTCATCCATTCAACCTTTTATTTATACTCAAGATCATTGAGGGGCTACCCTTAAAATTAAAAGCTGACTTTCCAAGTTCAGACCTAAGTCATGGTGCATCAAGCGAGAGCCAGTCAGTAAAGTGGGTCTGATGGAGCCCATCTGAGTAACAAAGAAACTCTGAAAGGTAATATAGTGATTTTCCAATAATAATATTGTTGATATAAATAGTGAAAAGAACAGGACCTAAAACGGAACCCTGTGGAACAAGGGTGCTGCTTCTTTCAAAATGTTGTATTTTACTTGATTTTATGCATTCTATGGATTCTATTATTTAACTTTATCTTTTTTTTTTAAATTATTATTGGGTTATGTCTTCCATCTTGTGTTATGCATTTTATGTATCTATGTATCTGATTTGGCTTTCCTCACTGTGGATGATGTATCTGTTTCTAAGTCTTAAAGGTTAGCACATAAAACATTTAGTGCATGTGAGAAATATGCTTCAGCATTCACTATATCCTTTACTCAGACAGGTATGCATTCAAGTCCCCCCCCCCCTTTTTAAAAACAAAACAAAACAAAACCTCCCACTCATTAATATGGATTATTAGATAGCGTTTACACCTAGTTTCTGCCCTTATGCTCTGTTACATGCAGTACATTGTATCCTACAGAGGCAAATTCTTTTTTTTTTTTTTTAAATTAACATCTATTCAAAGGCCAGCATCCTTCGCCTCATTCCTCTTTGTTACTCTGCTCCTGTTGCCATGGCAACAGGGACAGCTGAAGTGATAGTGACAGTTGGCGGGGAGGATGACAAGGTGGTGCTGCGCAGCGTCGAGAGCTTCGATCCCGTGACGAACAAATGGAAGAATTTGGCCTGCCTGCCCTTCGCTGTGAGCAAGCACGGGCTGGTGGTGTCAGGTGAGCGGACACCGTCGGCTTCAATTAGATTTAAACTCATTCATAACTGATTGAATAAGTCGTCTCCATATGTGTCCTCTTTTTCAAATGAAGAACTAAGCGTAGATGTGGTGCACATGAAAAGTGACATGTTTCTTCCTCCTCTCGGTCTCTCTGTAGACTCCACTCTCTACTTGGCAGGAGGGGAGTTTCCTGACGGCTCAGCCAGCAGGGAGATGTGGCGCTATGACCCCTGCTTGGACTCGTGGATGGAGATGGCTCCCATGAATGTGGCTCGCTCAGAGTTGGGTAAGGCTGTCTCAGGGGCATTTTAATAAAGTATACAGTGTTTCCCTGAAGTTCACCTGAGTCTTTGTTCAACCTGCAGGTGGATCGGTAGGGTGACCTGGAACACACTTTAGGGTCCCGGTGTGTTCCCACATTGTTTAAGCTTGGGAAATGGGGGCTCGTCCATTCGGGTTAGTTTGTTAAAAAGCTTTGTGCCTGAAGTAGCAGTTGAGTGCTTAGTATGATTGCGCAGCTGGGGAGGTGACTTGGTCCAGCTGCGTGCTGGCTTTTTGCACTGTGTGTTTTGTAGCCTGGGCCATTTTGTTTGTTGGTTTAGTTCTGGTTTTTCGGAGATACACCATGTGTTCTTTGGAAGTGTTTGTTTCTGACCCAGTTTCAGACTGATGTGCTGTTCAGAAGTGTTACTGTTCTGTTAAGCTGAGTCAACCTAGGGGAAACACTGTGGTTCTTTGTTTGCGACACTGCAGGCATTGAGATCCTTTTTTCCTGTTATCTTGTTTCATCCTTTTAAAAGTTTTTCTTGCACTCTTTAGCTTTGTGTTGTATACCACCTTCTGCCAAATGCTGAAAAATTGTTTACATTGACTTCCTTCTTCTCAATGGCTCTTTCTCATTTTGACTTGTCAAAGCAAGAAGAGCACAGGTGGAATTTAATATGTGAACGATGTCTGAATTTCATTTAAGTGAGCCTCCTGTCTCAAGGCTGCTGCAAGTCGAAATGTCAACTGTGAAAATTGTTTCCCCTTTTTATAAATAAATGTTGGGTGTATTGGTTCATTCGGACAGGTAGGAGACAAAAAGTGGTTATTGATTTTTGTCCTTGTTTCTCCTGAGCATGGCTGAAATGTAGTTGCTGGATCTCATCCCCAAAGCAGGCACAGAATAATAGAAACAAAAGCAGGATTTGTTTCCTGCAGTTGGAAAAAACTATTAGACATTGTGTCTAGAATGTTAATGCAAAAAGTTATCATCAGTTACTCCCCTCTTTGCTCACAGGCCTGGTGATGCTGGACGGCTTTGTGTATGCTGTGGGAGGCTGGGAAGGACGCTCTCGTCTGGACTCTGTGGAGTGCTACAACCCCGACACCAACTCTTGGCAGTTCACAGAGTCTGTCAAGATGGCCGTCACAAGTCCTGCAGTGGTGGCCCTGGACGGACTGCTTTATGTTACTGGTACGAAACATGGGTTCCACACAGGAACATTATCTTTAGGTTGTGCTTTTAATTTGAAATGACTTTACTAACAGTGACTGTTTTTAAAGTTTGGTTTGCTGCTATCCTGTTGGCAGTGCATTGATCATTTTTTCCCTGGTAGGTGGTGCAGTTCTAGAGGACGGTGATGGCACAGACCTTGCACAGGTGTACAACCCTAAAACCTCTGCATGGACAGAAGTTTCCCCGATGCAGATCGCTCGCTCTGGTTCAGCAGCATGTACACTCAAAGGAAAGCTCTATGTTATAGGTATTGTACTTTAAAGCACTCTGTACGGATAAAACCTTTGCTGATTAAAACACACTAATTAATGCCAGAAGAACGCAACTTAAATTAAGGAACACATTGACTGTTATATTTATTTCTTGTAGGTGGGTGGCATGCCTCAACAGAAAACACAGATAAAGTGGAGTGTTACAATCCCAAAACCAACCAGTGGACGATGTGCGCTCCCATGAAAGAACGACGCTACCGGCCTGGTGTCGCTGTGGTGGATGGAAAGATCTATGTTCTGGGAGGAGAAGAAGGCTGGGACAGGTGAGGAATTGTATAAATAAAATGTAGAGAAATAAGCATGTAATCCTCCTATTTGATCTTACTGTTAAATTTACAACTGGCTAATGCTGATCAATCTTTGAATGCAGATATCATGACACTATCGAGAGGTACTGTGACGAGACTGACACATGGGAGATTGTCGGGGAGATGCCCACCAGTCGCAGCTGGCTCAGCTGCGTGTCTCTCCAGCTGAGGAAGGACATGAGCAGCAGCCCTGGTACACCAAACGACAACTAAGCGAGGTCGTCAAGTGGGAAGTCTTTTGTGGTTGTTTGCACCCTCTTTAGAGACAGTGCACTTCAAAGCTCAGTGCTGTAGAGACCAGCTCACTGAAGAGAAAGGATGCCTGGATCTGGCAAAGTGCTGTTTGAGCTGTTACTGGAGGCAAAGAGGAGCTGGTTTTTAATCCGTGACGCTTTGTTGAATGAGTCTCACTCACTTGGGTCCCTGCTTTGGTGTGGTGATAAAGGAAACGTTGTTGACCCACATGAATCTCAAGTAACGATCAACAACTCAGTCTGCAGTCTAAGCTCAGTCTCTGTATGATGTGAACATGTTTAGGGTAATGTTTTAATGTCCGAGCGCCTCAAATCTGTGAACATTTTCCCAGCCAACATAGTGTATTTTTGTATTATTATTATTATTATTATTATTATTATTATTATTATTATTATTATTATTATTATTATTATTATTATTATTATTATTATGTGACGTATTTATTTGGAGTATGACCAGCTGTGAGAATTACATTTTTTAAAAAAAGATCTTCTAATAAAGATGTTTAATTCTACACTGTGAATTCTGGTTTTGTTTCCTTTTATTCCATTTCTTCAAAAACACACATACACTGAGTGAGCAGAAAACTAGAAACGTGTGTTTGACTGCAATTAAATGCAATACAAGAACCCTGCAGTACTTCTTGTTCCTACAGTTGGATGTTTTAGCTTCACTGTGCAGAATGATGGATGTGCAGAGTTTGACACTGGAAGGCTGTTTTCATGTTCATCTGCTGAAAGTGGAAAGTTTCTTTGCACATTGAACATCAGTTTTTTAGGAGTGGGCCTATGAACATGGTTTGTGACATCACAACTACTTTGGAGCTGATTGTGGTCCAGTTTGCAATTTAGAACAAATGTGATGCAGAAACTTGAGGCTTCCAGTGCACAAACACTGAGAATGGACTTTACAGTGAAGTACGTTACATTACATTTTTCATTTAGCAGACGCTTTTATCCAAAGCGACGTACATACGAGTCTGATACATCACAAGCAGGGATCTAGTAACGTAGAGAATATCTTTTATCTAGCAGACAGTTAAACTGTTAAAATGAACAATATTTGCATATTCATAGATTCTGGATTTATAATGAGAGAGAAGGAGTAGATGCCATTTTATGAATGTTAACGTGGTAAATATCCTTTTTATTTTAAATGGAAAAACAATATCAGACACATTATTATTCCAATGTTATTATTATTATTATTATTATTATTATTATTATTACAGTATTTTTATGTCTTAATGCATGTCCAGAGGGGGTCTTTAAGTTTTCCTTTCTAATTTTTAAAAAATGTTTCATTGAAGGCTTAGTCTTAGAAAATAGTTGATTTAAACAGCCAGTGAGAATTTGTGGAAGCTAAGTTAAGCTTTGAGAGTCCAACTGATGTATAAATGTATAAATTATTTTTAATTTTTATATACAGCATGGCAGTCAAAAGTTGGGACACCTTTTCCTACTTCGAGAAAGTGTCTTGACTTTTGTCCGGTACTGTATATAAAACACATCATTTTTACTTGCTGCTATTTGACTCAGTATTTAATAGTTTTGACTGAGTAATCATAAAATGCTGACTTATAAAACCAGAATTTGTCTATTTATTAAATTGGCTCATGATTTCCTAGTTTTACTTGGTAAAAAAAACAAAACAAAAAAGAAAAACCTGTACACCTGAATATGCAGCAGGTGTCTTGTACGAAGATACAGTCTGAAAACAATGAGAAGAACTGTCAGACCGTCTCACTCACGACTGAAAGAAGTTCACAACGTTTCTGTTTCTGCCTTCATAAAACTCAAAATTGAAAAAAGTCATAATTTAGTTTTTTTTTCCTTTTGTCATAATATACATTTTTTCTTGGTAGAAATGAGCTCCCACAACATGATTATGAAAATGTTATCTAAAGTTAGCTCATATCTTGGTGATTAACCTCAAACCAAAGAGTGATGATAGTTTATGAGACTTTGAACCACCTGCAGCTATTGGAGGTTCATCTTGAAATCCTGAATCATCTTTGATCCTCGGATCAGCTGCGCGGTGGATTGTGGGTACGACGTGACGTCACCGAGCGGCCATATCTGTCTTTCTGTACCCGGCTGAAGGAGAGAGCCTGGAGTCATGAGGGGAATCCGGTCTCTTAACGCTCTCCCCGTGAGTCCCTTGTTTATTCGGTTTGATGTGAGGTTTATTACCGGTTGGACTTTATCTTCGCTGTTGTTGTTCATCACCAGCTTGAAAACTGAAGCCGTATTTAGCTGTAGTTAGCCCCGTCTGCTAGTTAGCATGCTAGCTGGCTAAGTAGCTAATGCGGGTTTATCTCATGAAAGGCTTGTTGTTTTAACTGTCCGATTAGGTGACAGCGTCTTCTTCAACCGTTCCCATTCAGTGAAAGTGAGGCTAAATTTACGCCAGGCATGCAGTAAAATAGCCGGTTTCTTCGCTCCGCTGCTGCAAGCTGAAGGTCATCTCCTGACGCGTGTAATACATTTTTTGAGGAGGTGCCTCGAAGCGAACAACACACCTAATTTGGTCATCATTTTTTTTCTAATACATTATTACAGTAATTCATATTTGTTTACAGATGCACACCATCTCCGGTTGTGGTCGCTACGTATTAGATTTGCAGGGGTCATGTCAGGTCAACCTATTGTCACTCTTCTTGAGGACAGTCAGTCTGCAGTTTGAATTAATGGTTGATCATGTTAACAAGGATAAATACCACAACATATTCTGCTTTATAGACGCCCAGAAAGACTTGTTTGTTTCTCTGTTCTGTATATACATATACATTAAAAAATATACATTAATTTTCTGATCTAGACGAATAGAGATTGATACATGGATATAACTTTCTACCATAGTATATGTCATTTTGTATTGCAATATGATGACTCGAGCTGCATTCATCAATCAACAAACATTAATTGCCCACTATTTTCTGTATTTGATTGTTTTGAGTCAAACTTTTTTTTTTTTTTTAAATGTGTGGTCCAGCTTCTTAAATGTGAATATTTTCTGGTCTCTAAGCTTCTGTGATTGTAAACTTGATATCTTTGGGCTTAGGACAATTGGTCGGTACAAAATAAGACATTGTAGGTTGCATGTTGTGCCATGAGATAACAATAATTGGCATGTTTCAATTTTTTGACATTTTATAGACCAAATTATTAAAAGATTAATCAATGATGGAAGTAATTGTTTTTTGCAGCTCTGAACATAAGATGAATTTCCTGGAAAGTCATTAGAGAAAATAGTTAGATCTGTCTGTGGCTAAACCAGCAGGTTTAATAAGGGAAAATCAAGGTACTTAATCATATTGAGGAATGTACCCTTTAAATCCAATATTACCATAAAACAGACCTGTTCATTTATTTACAGCATTACCCAGATTGCCCAGCACAACAATACATATGAATGGAATCACTGCTTTGATATTTATAATGGTCAAATTTATGAAATCTCTGGTATAGATCATCTTATCAGCCCTCATCAATCCAGAGAGAAGATTGCAGCACAATATCATTTAATCAAGGTGTCTCAAGTACATGTTTTTTTTTTTTTCCACAACAGGTTTAAGTTGTTGACCGCAGCTGTTAGAGGTCATGTTAGTCTTCACAGGATTAAGATTTGTCCAATCTGATGCCAGCCTGATTTGTGGAGTGCTTGCTCTTTATAGCATTAGGAAGAAAGTAGTTCCTCCTCTCAAGTGGCCATTTAACTGATCCCGAATATTTACACTACTTAAAAGCTGTGCCGCTTTCACACAGAAACCCTGATGGGTGAAGTCAAGGGTAGTGGAAAGTAGTTCAGCAGGTTTTTATTCTTGTGGCGCATTACTACCCAAGAGGAAAAGATAAACAGCTGCCAAACAAATGAACAATCTTTTAATTCGTTGTCACCTTTTGCTTGTAGAAACGCTGCTATGCTGCTGCCAGGAGGAGTGAAGCTCTGACTGAACCTCTCGCAGGCCACAAATCATCCTTATCCGCTCCTCTCCCTCCTCAAAATGTCCAGGTGGGTGCTGCTTTAGTCTACACATGAATTAAATATTTTATTAATGCATATTGATTGATTACAAGTTTTCAATATCATTTTTTTCCTTTGCTGCTTCAGGTTTCCAAGCTCCCAAACGGTCTGGTGATCGCATCACTGGAGAACTACTCCCCCTTGTCCAGCGTCGGTTTGTTTGTGAAAGGTGGGAGTCGCTATGAGGCTGTGGGAAACCTGGGTGTCTCTCATGTGCTACGACTGGCAGCAAACCTGGTAATTTGTGAATGTGTGACACATTTAGAAAAACTGTGAGCTTTTTTTTTTTTTTGCAGTTGAGCTGTATTATTTATGTTCGCAAGTGTCCTCACCTGGTTGCGTGGTGACAGACTGTAGCAATGATGCCTTGTTTAATCAAGATTTTGTTTTTTTCTTTTGTAGACTAATAAAGGTGCGTCTGCCTTGAAGCTCTGTCGCAGTGTGGAAGCGCTTGGAGGCAGCCTGAGGTCAGTGAGGGTTCTCTCTACACATTCCCTCACATCCACACTCCCTCCTTAACATGCTATAAATAAACATAAGGCAATACTAGTACAACTGTAGCTCGCTATGTTGAACTAACTGTGTCGTCATCTCTTTACCTGTAGTGTGACAGCATCAAGAGAGACCATGGTCTACTCTGCAGACTGCCTGAGAGATGACATGTAAGTGCTCACATTAAGCCTAAAATGTTTTTACTTACTCTGTTGTTTTTTGTTGCATGTATTTAAAATTCTTCTCTAGTCATGTTGATGACTTACTGACTCTGTATGTGTGTGTGTGTGACCAGAGACACATTATTGGAATATGTGGTCAACGTGGCCGCAGCTCCAGAGTTCCGGCCATGGGAAGTAAACGACCTGACACCCAGGCTGAAGATCGACAAGACTCTGGCTGAGCAGTGTCCTCAGATAGGTAAGTACCAGAGAACCGACTCAGCTCCTGAACACCACCATTTTCATTTTGGAAATTGTGTCAAATTGCATCAAGTCAGGCTTTTAAAAAAACTGTGGGGGGGGGGAAAGTGATTTTTGACTTTGAGGGCCAAAGCAAATGGCAACAAAAGCTTGAAGTTTCTTAAAGTTTTTGGCCTTCTCGCTGGGTTCTTATTGCTAGATGCTTGATGGAGAGTTAAGATTTTCAGTTGAGTCCTGAGTCTTCTTGGATGCTGTTTTCCCTCAGCTTAAATTCCTCTATTTTCTCCCACAGGCATAATTGAGAAGTTGCATGAAGCAGCGTACAAAAACGCCCTGTCCAACTCTCTGTACTGCCCCGACCACATGCTCGGTCGTATCTCCCCTGAACAGGTATGGATCTGTGCTTCGTTTCTGTTCCCTACATAAGAAAATAAGTAAATTCTGAGTCATGATAGCAACTTCAAGACCAATTTGAAAACCGTTATTTGTTAGATTGTGCTTAGCTCTTACCTCTCCTCCTCCTTATCCTCCCCCCTGTAGCTGCAGTCATTTGTTGAGGACAATTTCACCACTGGCAGAATGGCTCTTGTAGGACTAGGTGAGTGTTTACTAGTGCTGTCTAGTCTGTCTAAACTCTTTGTTATCAAGCATTGCTTATCATGTCTCCAATTTACAGTCTCATTAATGTAAATAAACTGCTTTTGTGTGTGTGTGTGCACACCCTACTCAAATTTCATTTGGCTTCTGCCAAAAGACACAGAGGTAATAAGTCAGTACTTTGTAATAAGAGAACAGCAGTGTTACTAATGATTTTGTTATGTGCAGATTTGTGCGCATCTATGTGATAAGACTGACTTGGCCTGCAGGCAATGGTCGTCTGAATGATGATACCTCATGCTCTTATGGCAGTTTCTGTTCTGCGAATGCAGTATTTTTTGTGTCAAGAGCATTCATGAAGGTTCACTGATTTATGCATCCAGGTGTGAAGCACTCTGTCCTGAGGCAGGTGGGCGAGGGGCTCCTGAGTGTCCGCAGCGGCGCCGGAGCACCTGCAGCAAAGGCTTTGTACCGTGGAGGTAAAAGCTCAGGTTTAATAGCCACATCACACTCTTTGAGATCTGTCACTGCATTGTTGTCATGATGGTATTGTGTATGCGTGTGTGTGTAGGTGAGCTGCGGGTGCAGAACAATGATGACTTGGCCCACGCACTGATTGCCACCGAGGGTGGCGTGTCAGGTAGTGCAGAGGCTAACGCCTTCAGTGTGCTGCAAAGGATCCTGGGAGCTGGCCCACATGTAAAGAGGGGCGCCAACATCACTAGCAAACTGAGCCAGGGGATTGCCAAAGCTACCACACAGCCCTTTGATGTAAGTAAAAAAAAAAACAATGTTTTTGGTGCATATTGTTTACTCTTGTACCACAGTGCATCAATTTAAATGAAAAGAGTTTAATCTCCTAATGTCAGATAACCTCTGGCTGTCTTTCAGGCTTCAGCCTTCAATGCTTCATACTCTGACTCGGGCCTGTTTGGCATCTACACCATCGCACAAGCTCACTCAGCAGGAGAGGTGATTGCCAAATTCACTCCCACCAAGACAAATGTAACTACACAATATGCCAGAATGTACATTTTTTACTAAACCTGTACTTGTTGCTGTCCTCTGTGTAGGTAATCAAAGCTGCCATCGCTCAAGTGAGAGGTGTGGCTGAGGGAAATGTGTCAGAGGCTGACATCACCAGAGCTAAGTGAGTACAGAGGACATGCGGGTGAAGCATTTGTGTATCTGACAGAGATGTTACTGGTGCAGTTCTGACTGAAAGACAGAAGACAGAAACTTTCCTTGACTGTTTGACATCTCTGCACAGGAACCAGGTGAAAATTGAGTACTTGATGTCAATAGAGAGCTCTGAGGGCCTGTTGGAGGAGATCGGCGCTCAGGCTCTGACTACTGCAGCCTACCAGGCCCCTGAGACTGTTCTCCAGGCTGTAGACTCCGTTACCAAGAACGATGTGGTCAAGGTGAGTGCCTTCACTGAAGAGGTGGTGATATGACAATCTTTAATCATTACAAGTTCTGTTTTTGTCACATCCTCAGAAATTTGATTTAATTTTTTGACCTGCTACTGTGTGTTGAATTTAGAGCCAAAGTCTATATGTATTTATGTTTTTATGTTTACATTATGACAAATAAAAAAATAAACAGAACTTATTGAGATTAACACACAAATATCGAGTTACAGACATCTAAGCTATTTTATCTGTGCACATTTATATATTTATTAATTCAAACATATACTTGTGCACTTTAGTGACAGCAAATATAGTTGCATTCTGTTTGAGATGTAATTTGAAACATGCCTTTTTAGAAAAGGAAAATAAATATTTTGATGACTAAGCTGCAAATAACATAATAGCTCTGAATTTCATTATTGGTTAATCTGTCAATTAAGTTTTAGCTTAATCATTTTATTTGTTGCATAAAATTTCTAAAAAATATCTAAAGCCCACACTGACATTTTCATATTACTTATGTCCCATCAACAGTCCACAACTTAATGATTTTCAATTGACAGTGAAATAAAAAAAAAAAATCACATTTAAGAAGCTGGAATCAGCAAATATGTTTTTTCCATTTTTTTTTTCCTGATATAATTTTCTGGCTATAAGGATTAGTTAATCAATTCATTATTTCAGCACTAGAATAAAGTAATACTTGTTCAAGACTAATTTATATTGCTCATAAAGTCTAGTGAATTAAATAGTTCAGACAAAACAGTTCAATAATCTCTGCTCTTGATTTACAGGCCGCAAAGAAATTTGTGGACAGCAAGAAGACCATGGCAGCTAGTGGACATCTCATTAATACACCATTTTTGGATGAATTATGAAAATAAAATAAAGGAACCGGTGATTCAAGTTGGGCATGCTGTGCCTGGCTGCTTGAAAAGGAAAGAGGACCTCAAAGCCACAAGCAACAATTCATTTGATGTCACCAATCATTTGTAGTCTTTCCTGCAGTAAGTGTAGGCACCAACAAGGAGCTGGAGAACCTTAATGCAGATTGTCTTTTTGGGTGTCTTGTCAACTTAACTGTATATCTATGTAAATTAAAGTAATGACAATAATAACAGCTTGTTGTCTCTTGAATTTGTATCCGAAAATGCATGCAGAGTAAAGTTATATGGTGTAACAGGAACTTGAAGGTGGTCTGGTGGTTTATGTTCTATCTGCAGGAACTTTCAGCTGAGAAATCTTGTTCCATTCATCAACCAATAGGGGGACCCAAAAGCACAAACATGATTGAACGATGCTTTTTTAATCCAGTGCTGAACAGTAAATTTAGGTTTATGCAATCTAGTTTCTATCTGTGCAGCCAGTACATTAGGTATGAATTTAACAATGGTGGAATAAGTATTTTGGTCTTAAAATAGCACTCATTATGTAGGAAAGACTGGCCTCTTGTCAATATAATATTTGTTAATGTTAAGTGATGAGCAGCATTAAATGTTGCAGCTGGTTGAGGTGGAGTTGATTTTATTGTCTAATAAATAGCAATATATCGTATTTCACATATTTTGAATATAAAGTATTAATCTGCAGGGAAGCTGTCAGATTAATATAGTGGACAAGATTTATCTCTGAAATTATGTGGAGTAGAAGTATAAAAAAGCAAAATATTTAAATACTTAAAGTATCTTAGAAATGTACATAGTAAAATGCATCTGAGATTTAATTTTTGTTCCCTCAACATCTCCAAATATACTAATGGATGCATTAAGCTGTTAAGGGCCCACATTGACCAGTCCAGTTTACACAGCAGACTTAATGTGGCAGCTTCACTATTTATCAGAGTATTCATAATGTGGAATAATACTACCAGGTCATTTGTGTTCCAGTTAATTTGTGGTAGATTGATTTACAGCTTAATGGTTATTTTTTATTACCAATTAATCTTTTATTATTCTTTTTATTAATCAAGTAAATCTTTAGTTTATAAAGTGTCAGAAAATGCCCATTACACATTGCAACAGTCCAAGGCATATTGTTTTGCCTGCCCAACAGTCCAAGGCTCAACTACATTTAACTTACAGTCATTCTCAACATACAACAAATACAACTTAGCCCACACAACAGAGAAAAGCAGCATCACATTTGAGAAGCTGGAATATTATATTCAATGAATGACTTAAATAATCATTTTTGCCTGTATATACTGTTACATGCATATGTACAAATAAAAACAAATACAATGTATATAAATAGAAGTGATTTTGCTGATATATATATATATATATATATATATATATATATATATATATATATATATATCACTTACATAAGTCAAGTTAATTAAAATTAAAAAATATATTAAAGTTATGAGTGAGAACTATATAAACACTGCAGTATTTTTAATTAATGTATTTAAAGATATTCTGTTCTGTATGTCTATGCAACTATCGTTAAAAACCAACTTGCAGTGAGTGTGTAGTTAGAGGTGGTATTATCATGATAGATCTAGGTGGTTTTATTTTTTATTTCACTGATGCCTTGCAAGCTTTTAAAGATGCACTCCTGTATGATTGCTTATGCCACCACTGCTGCATCAACGACCCCTCAAATTAATTAATTTTCTCAAACAGGGCGACTCAGGACAACAAGACCCCCTGTTTTCTGTATAGCATCGCGAGAAGAGAGAACGAACCCCCCCCCCCCCCCCCCCCCTCCTGAACGTGAAGACGCTGAGCTATGTGTGTGTATGTATGTGTGTGTGTGTCTGTTTGACGCTGCGTGGGGGTGTTCGCCTGATGTCATTTGGTAGAAAGGGAGGCTGAGCTAACGGTGGGCATACGGGTGGAAAGCACAACAATAACGGTGCCGTTTAACCGCCCAGTTTGGGATCTATCACGTCGCTTTTGGATTGAAATACGCAGCGTTAAACACCGAGTCCAGCCTACTCCTCCTCCTTCTCAGAAGAAGAAGAAGAAGAAGAAGAAGAAGAAGAAGAAGAAGAGGGGGTGAAGCTGGCTGGCTAACGGACTGAAAGTACCAGATGCTTTTCCAGCGGAGAAGAAGAACGGTCTCGAGTAAGCAAGAGAGGGTGATGGCTTCTCGTTTTCCTGACGGATAACGTTAGTCCTTCGCTTAAAAAAAGTGAAGGGGACTTTGCTTTGCTTCTTCTGCACCTCCGTTTGTGTGACATTGCGTCTGAAATGTTAGCGCAGTCGTGCTCTCGGCCGTCGAGCAGCTTCTGGGCCGCAGCTCGGCACACCGAGCCCGAATCTGGGAAGTAGCTAGCTAGCTGCCTGCTAGCCGCAGCTGTACCCGATGCTGCTGCTGCTGCTGCTGTTGCTGCCGCTGCTAAACGGATCCAAAAGACAACAAAAGCGGTTCAGGGCCCCGGCGCCGATTGAGCTATTGTTTTACCTTACTGGACTACAGCGTGGCATTTGAGATGTGATGCCCTTTGTAGCTGGAGGCTCTCGCTTGCTTGACGCGGAGGAGCTAACATTGCTGCAAAATGCACAGCAGAACCACAACAGCAGGCTCCTGTTGAAGGGGGCGAGGTTAGACTGATAACAGCCCACCTTGTGGCTCACATTTGGACACCGACCGACCACCACATTTTCCCCCCACGTCATTCACCGCTTCCTCAGCTGGCGATATGGATAAACTGACCATCATTTCAGGGTGCCTGTTTCTGGCAGCAGATATCTTTGCAATAGCCAGCATTGCAAACCCAGACTGGATCAACACCGGTGAATCAGCAGGTAATCTGCCGTTCAAAACCAATATTATTTTTGTGTGTGGGGTTTTTTTTTTGTTTGTTTTTTGTTTTGCAGGGTTTCTTGCCACTGTCCCTGCATCGCAGGATCATTTGCCATCAGATAATCTCCACAACAAAGATGTGTCCCATTGTTTAGAGGGTTTAATCAGCAGACTGCATCTTTTGTCCTCCACAGCAGTGTTTTCTGTGCATTTTCATGCTGTTATTGACCCCAGACCACATTACCACGATCTATAACTGCAATTTCACGACTGATTGATCATTAGTGTGGATCAGTGCTGCTTCTACATCTAATGATTAGTTTGGGCTTTTTTTGATTAATTTGAAAAATTTCAGTAAATCCAAAGATATTCCCTTTTTTTTTTTTTTTTTTTTTATACAAGTTTTTCATCTTTGGTTGATGAAAACACTTGTCACTTGCTAGATTGAGCGCTGCATCTAACAGTTATTTTCACAATAGGTTAATCTGTCTTTTTTCATGATTAATTAATCATAAAATGTCAGAAAATGGTGAAAATTGTCAGTCACTGTTTCCCAAAGCCCAAGGTAACGTCTTCAAATGTCTTTTGTCCCGACCAGTCGTCCACAACCCAACTATATTTAGTTAACTATCATAGAAGAGTAAATAAAGCAGAACATATTCACAATAGAGAAGCTGGAATAGAAGACTTTGGACATTTTTTCCTGGAAAAAAAAAAAACTCAAAACAAACCACTTTCTGTCTCTCAACTAACTAACTGATTAATTGTTGCTGCTTTCAACAGATTTATTTTGTAACGGTTAATGCTGATTTTTCATTAATTAAAAGAAACATTAGTTACAGCCTTACCTGATCAATGACTTGTAAGATTAAATAAATTATATAGTTTATTATTAGTTTTCCATCTATAAACTAATCAATGAAGCAACTTATTGTTTCAGCACTGAAGTTAATGGTTGTCCTGTGTTCGGTGAAGTGACCATCATGTAGTCAATCAAACTGGTGACCACTGGAAGAACCAAAGTGGGTGTTTATTTTTGGCGTCCCTGCTGGTTTTGTACAGACGCACGTGCTGTTGGTTTTATTTGTGTCAGTCCTGGAAACACGTTCAGGCTATTGATAGACAGCTGCTCCTCTTTGTTCCCGCTGCAGAATGACGGCTTAGTAACTGGGTCAGGGAGGGTTCATTATCCACCAATATACATCCACACTGTATTAGCTCAACAGAACAAGCAATTTACACAAATGTATAATAACAGGATGCAAATTAAATAAGGGCATTGCCTACAATGTATGCCATGAGACTGCACTGGAGAGCAAATAACGCTGCTGCTCAGTGCATCTCTGACGTTGTGATGTTACACAGTTGTGGACAAGGTGCTAGCCTTTCTGGCCCCGTTCACACCTAAAATTAGTGCCAAAGTACACTAAGATCACACAGTTCTGTACCCTCATGTACAGAAAGCTGGACATCTGCTATATTTAAACTCCAGTGTTGTGCTGACTGAGTGTGGGTGTCATTTTTAAGAGCGGGTGTTGTACAGTTACCAACTTCCACCTCGCTGTCTCAGCTCTCACTTCCCCTCACAGCTTCCACCCCTCTCTTTGATGATTGTGTTGTGTCTTGTCTTAGATGGTTTTATGAGACGTGAAGGTGGTAGATCACTCATGTCCCATTCACTGCACCTTTTTCCTCACTATTTTGAGTGTACTGGCCTCTTGTCTTGGAAAATATAAAGGTAAACTCAGTTTTAAAAGAGGGGTTTGTCGGTTTTCAATCCTGTTTTGGTTTTTAAAAGCCATTAACTTGCAGAGTTATACATTTTTCAGCCTGGACAGGTTACAGTTTTTCTCTGTATTGGTAAGTTGTAAGCCCCTTTTTAGATTTGCTTATTCAGTCAGTGGGAAGATAAATGCAGGGAAGATGTTTGTAATGATTCTTTGCTGCTGTTATCACACAGTTGTACACAAACTGCAAATTAAACATCATTCCTACATAAAATATCAAATGCATGAGCAGCTTTTAGTGACAGAGCTTTGATAATATTTTACCATTTTATGTCTTTTACAGGCATATTACTATAAAAGACATTAGATAACTATTGGTCAGATAACTTTTTAGTGATGATCTTCACTTTTATATTCACTAGGACAGCATTTGTCTCAGACTTCCTGAAAAATGATAAAGTTTCAGGTGACATCATTGTTGCACAAGCACAAAAGGCACGGTGACATTTTGTGTCATGTCAAATCGCTTTATTTGCCAACCCCTTACAGTGTGCATTAATTTTGTGACTTTTGCCCCTCTTTGTCAGTGCTCTTTGTCTGTTTTAGCATATGTTATTTAAGAGTTTGGAGGCTGCTGGTATATTAAATCATCTTCTGTTTGAACACTTGTATTTTAAATACCTGACTTGTAGGTGTCCTTTGTAGCTGACAAGCTGCTAGCGTCAGCCCCACTCCACAGACTAGTGCATTGTTTGAAGTTATTATGAAGGAAGAGCCCCCACATTGTATTATCTCCAATCAGTTGACCTCTGGTTCCCAGCTTTGTTGTTGCGTTATCAGAGGAGCTCAGTGCTTGATAACCTGCCCTTTTAGGAATTCAGCGTGTCGTCTTGGGACACAGAGCGTGGAGAAACAGACATGTTCCCCTGGGCAGTTAGCATCGATAAAAGCTGACTTTGCTCATGACGTATGTGGCCTTTGCCTCCTATTTCAGTCAAGTGACTTGGTCTAGGCTTTTTTGTGTGAATTGATCAAGAATAAGTAAACAAACTGTAGAAAATCTTTCAGTACTGATGATTGCTGTTTCTTGTAATCACCCACACTAATAACGGGTAAACCTTTAGGTAAATATTTAACAGACAAAAAAAGGCAAACCCCTGTAGATACAACACACTGGAGGCAGGAGAACAAGCAGGGCTGTCATTGAACACAAAAGACACAGTGTGGATCCATGACATTGTCCTCACTTCAGTGTTATATCCTCGGGCAATAACAGCTAAAGTTGATTTCCTGTGCTGAGCTTCAAGGCAAAGCCGTTGTTGCTGCAGTGCCAGACAGAAAGATTCTCGGCAGCGTCCGCCATCGTCTGCCCTCCTGCAGATACTTGTCACTACAGTGGATGTCATTCTCCAGAGCCTGAATAACCTCTAAAGTACTCTGTATGCACACACACACTTGAGAGAGAGAGAGAGAGAGAGAAAAAAAGCTAAATCACATCCAGGTACAGGCTGCCTTCTCATCACAACACTGTATCCAAGGCCAGTGACGATGACTTTGATGTTTTTAACACATAACATCTTTCCATGTGCGTTTCCTGTGGCACAGCTCATTTAACTGTTTCAGTGTTAACAGTGTAAGGTGTATTTCGACACAGCTGCACATGGTTACGCAATCATAGTCAATTTAAAAATAAAGTGCTAACACTACTGTTCCAACATAGTGTTACCCTGAGATTACTTTCCAGTGTTCATTGTGTACAGTGAGCTACTGAATGAAAAGACTGCTGTTGATGAAGAACACGAGGTGATAGTCGTGACAAACAGCTATTTCATAGCTTGCAATTTCAAGCAAGCAACTTCCCTCTACACAAAAACATCATTGAATGTAAATAACCTCCCCACCACAGACATTATCCCACACAGGATGCATTTATTAACCCAGAGTCAAGGCCATTATCCTTCTTTATAATAAAAAAATTCATTTCCCCCCCTGAGCACTAAGTACTAAGGATCTGCATCAGCCTCAACATGCTGCTACAGGCACTATTAAAGCTGATTGTGACCAAAAAAACCAGCGCACTTCTAGTTGAAGACACTCTCCACACTAGTTATAGATGATATCTTTGTAGTTCATGTAAAAAAACAAACAAACAAAAAAACTGACTTATTGAAAAGAGAACACATTGCAGCACAAACAGGAAACCACAAGTATTTACAAAACAAAGGACAACAAAAATTGTGAAATTTGAAGTCTGAGTGAATAATTGCATGTGCTCAGAAACAGCAAGTTATAATCTGAGTCTGACATTATCTAAAAAAGATGAACTCAGAATATAAAATTGTTCTAAATTGAGATATCCCTTTTCAAGGAACAAGGACACACAGTGTCGTTGATACAAAGTAACTGAAACCAGGCTGAGCCGGTATCACTCAGTCTCAGAGCTGCAGTGCCAGCAGTTCAGACCTGCAGTCCAGTCCGTCCTGAGCCACCAACAGGCAAAGAAAGAAACCAGCAGCAGCTTTATACAGAGAAGAGTGTTTAGTGTTAACATGTTTCACATGCAGGCGTTACATTTTAGCTTAAAAGGGTTGAACGTGGGACCTAAAACACATAAAACTGTAACTTTGAAAAAGAAGAACTGCAGCTGTAACACTCATTGCCTAGAGGTGTCCCAACTATTGAAATTGCAGCAGCTATTACTTTCTTTGCCTGAAGGTGGAGGCTCTGAACTGCTGCTTACTTTACGTAATTTTGAATTTCTGCAGGCGCAGCAGGTTGTCATGTGTAGAACTGGTCTGACAAACACCAACAGTCCATCCTCACAAGAAACGACAATATAAGTTTCAAAATTCAGGCCAGCAAAAACGATCTATAGTAACGTTTATGCCATCTAGCAGCCATAGTAATTATGACCAGGGGAAATGATGCAGTTCAGTTGGAGTCAGTATATGGTGGCTTGATAAGACGATTTCTGTCTGATTTGGAGGAGGCAGGTGGGCTGGATGGCAAAAAGGGGGCTTTGCTGCAGGAGACCACTGCTCACTTCCAGTTGCCAACTGCAACTTGGGAAAAAAAAACCACGATCTTGTTTAATGCTGTCATGATGACAAAGCTTGTATAAATTTAAGGAAATATAAACCACATTTCAAGTTTCAATCATTTTAACTCAAACCATGATCTTTCCCTAACACTAACCAAGTGATTTTTGTGCCTGAAGCTAACCAGATAGGTCTTATGGGTCATTCTGGAAATGGTCTGGTCCTCCAGCATACTGGGTGTTAGATGGCGTAAACGGAACCTGTATTGTCGTTTAATTATGAGGATGTGTTGAAGACTTAAAGCTCCCATTTATGCTTAATCTACAGCCTACCAAATGTGAATGAATGAGTTGTAAGGCGGACCCATGAGGTGTTTCACGTTGAATTAAAAATTAATCTGTTTAGGCAGCCTCTAATGTCAACATAATACTCTAACAATAGATTTATCTGTGGTAATGGATGCACTTGTGCTGCATTGAGGGGATTCAGTATCACTGTTATTTAATGGAAAACATTGCCAACAAATGTGAAAGCATATCACTCTGTTGTCACTATTTCTTGGTGATGTTTTCCATTTTGCCAGTTTGGTAGATTTGGTCCACAAGGAATGTTTGATATCAAAATATGATCATTTAATTTGAGTCGAACAGCACAAATGTAGGAACGAGGCAGCGGAGAGACACTCAAACATAATCCATCACTTCTCTATAAAAAGGGAGCTGACTGAGGACATTGTGACAGTAAACAAGATTAATTTCCTGTAATAGCAGCACTTAAGCTGGTAGCATTTGACCATAAAATGTCAAATAAGGTTTTGTTTAGCCGTAAAATCAAAGTCATGTTCCCCGTGCTTTCTCTGTAATCCAGCTAAGATGAGAAACCAGGGTTGCTGGTGCTTACCATTGGACATGTGTGCACATTCTTTTGGTATGTTGGTGCATGTACTTCATCCTGCATGAATTTTTTTTTTTTTTTTTGTCTACCATGTTTTGTATGAGAGTTTGGACCATACACAGCTGCGCTCCAGTGCTCCTACAATGTAAGTGGGCGCTGTAAAAGCCTCTAGCAGCAGCACAAGAAGCAGCTGTTGGCTGCTTTGGCTTGCCTACTTGCCGCCCACCACAGTTCAGAGGCCTGTTTGACTCATCCCTCCAGAGCTTAAAAACAGCAGCACCCCCATTGCTCCACTAATGACAGCGTCAACATGCTGAAGATGAGCAGACACGGCCCTCATTTCCTCTCATTTGGACTGAGACATGGTGAGAGGAGTATTTTGATCATAGTGAGTACAAAGTTAACTGCAGGGTAACAGGGCACGATGGGGGCGTGAATGTGAGTGCGGCCTCAAAATGGAAAATCTGCCCTTTTTTTTTTTTTTTTTTTTTTCTGTAAATGAGAGACAGAGGAATAATGCGAGAATTTGTTTTTCGGTGGGTCCTGTTTCTGCTCATAACACTTCTGCAGTGCAAATATCTCCTATTCACTGTAATTGAAGCCAGTACGAGTGATGAGTTCAAGCATGCGTTAACTGTATCGGTGCGATCTCGGCAAATAGCAACACTGATGCACTGTGTTTAGAAATGGATAAATTATTATTCTAGCTCACAGGTTGGGATCGCTTTCTTCTATATTTATTGACGGTGACATCGCATCCTTTTTCAGTGCTAAGTGAGGGGCAGTTTCATTAAATGCTGGGCTAATGTAACAACACTTTGGTCTAGCACACATACTCAATAGGGGGACTCTGGTCTGGATCTGAACTGAATAACAATTTAATCCGGTCTGGGAACAAAATTTCATTGCAACCTGACCTGTATTGCGTTTGAATGACACATCACTCTCACCTTGCCTGTCATCTTTCAACCGCTAGTCACCGCAGTTGGCAGGGTTATAGGTGGATGTAGGATGCTCCGGTTGAAAAAGTAAGAAGGATTGTTCAAAACTATCTGATACAAAGTTTGGCAGTACAAACCGTGCATTTAAGGTTGAGTGGACTGGGAAATAAGAGTTAATTTTGCAAAACCTATCTGCTTGATTTGCAAAGAAACAGTGGCCATAGTGAAGAGTAGGAATGCAAAACGCCACTCAGACACCAAACATACCCAATTTGAACAAAACTTTTCCTAGAACACAGAGGTAAGAACCACAAAACTGAACCATTTGAAGTCGTCACGTCAAGGCTGAGGCAAAGTAACGGTAAAATTAATGACGTTTTCAGCCTTGCATATCTTAAAGAAGTCGTACTGCAGCAAACCCACTAATGAACAGAGTTTTTCTGCCTGGCCATCGCACCTTTTTACGCCCACTTCCTTCTACAACAAAGGCGTCACTCAGAAATGTTTATGTACATAATTTTGGAGTTTTTGTACTGAAGTTTCGATCTCGGATGTTTAAATAAGAAAACAGTTTGTGTGTACAGGTCTGCTTGTTGAGTTGTTTACCTGTGGCCGTGTACCATAGCGTGCCTGCCTGCTGTAGGGCAGGAATTCCACTGAGAGCTAGTGAAACAGCAGGAGCCCAGAGGATCCAGGGGAAATGGTCATAAAACGGTGCCATTAACTGCAGCGATCAGACTCTTGCCTAATGCTCTCCTGTTCTCTCGTCCCTGCTTTCTCTGCCTCACTCACCTCCTGTTCTTTAATTTGTTCAAGGTTACTCTGTAATATTGGGCCGACTTCAGGAATAGGCTTGAGTAAGCCCAAGAGCCATCCAGGTGCCATTTTTGTCATGAGCCATGACCTCCATTTTTTTTTTCTTTTCAGCGTTATTACGTAAGTGTTCTGTGCAGCAAGAAGTGAATTGCCATAGCAATAAGGCAGGCGATAAGGTAAAAATGAAGACGGAGAGCATCGTTTTTTGGTTAACAGTCCTCTGTAAGAAAACACATGTGCTTTAATGACAGCACCGCTATGTGTGAGGTCTAAAAAAGTAGGTGGTTTTTGTTTTTTTTTATCTCGGTGGCCTAAACAGAACAGTGGATACAAAGCTGCCAACTCTGCAGTTCCATACATAGCTTATCTTACCGTCTACAAACTCCCAAAGCGTTTCTTTTGAACCACTGGCATTGTTTGTGTGGGCAGGGAGAGGTTGAGTTTATGTTTGGTTGTTGCTATAAAGGCAGTGCTTTCACTGGGTGTTATAAAGGGGACAGGATTTCCTCTGGACAGCCTGCAGAACCACCACGCCCCCGGAGCAGCAAGAAACACATTTCTTACTCAGGCTTTGCTTTTCCGTTCAGATTCAAGTGGCTCAGACTCGTTACGGTTAGAAGTAGTGTCATATATTCATCGTGTAAGTACACAAAGATTTAATTGAGGGCTTATAAAATGTCTGGTTTCAGGTGCCAGACAGAACAAGCAACAGGCTTGACCTTTGAAATTCCTGCTTGCATACTTTCATGCACACGTCCACCCACCTGCTGAGCCACTGTTGAACTCTTATGATGTTGCCCACACAGGCTTGCCTTTTCAATGAATGGGCTAGTTTGTGGTCAGTGAAAGGAGTGTTTACCACTCGTTAGTTTTTTTTTTCCAGCTAATGCCTCAAACACGAGGAAAAAAATAATGTATTTATATTATTCTAAGAAGACATTGTGCCAGTATAGCCCCAATTTAGAATTTACTTTGCCACATACAATCCTTAACAGTTTTATTTAGAAAGACATGTAGAAACTAGTTTTAAAAGAACTTTTACAAGTGTTATGGCTGTATGACATTGCCATTACAGCTCCTGTGGTTGGTTTGTTTCAGTGACAGGACCTTCAGACCAAAACCAGCACTGTTTGGCTCAGGCATTTTACTTTAGGTGTCACTGTAACAAAATACAATACAGAAATGTTGATTTGAGTAAAACATCCATCAGTGTGAAGCCTTATTTGCTAGACTACTACACGGTTGTTTGTCTCCTTCGCTTTTTCCCTGCAATCTAAGTTATTATCACTGCAACATCGACATAAGTTTATCCTCTGTAACGCCAGCCACTAGGTAAAATGACCACATTTGCATTAAGTAATCTACCAGGAATGTGCACTTGCACGTATTTGCCGGATGATGCCGCATCGTTATGCAACAAAAGTTAAATCAGGTTGAACTTTTTTGCCAGACAAACCTTTGTTTCTTTGCCGTAGTCCTCTGTGTTGCCACCTCTGCTGCAACAACACAGTGACCTTATTGAAATGAATGAGTGTGCTTTGTCTTCTTTCTTTTTTTTTTTTTTTTTTTTTTTCATAATGCGGTTGTCTGTCTGAACAACGGCATCTCACTATTTGTCTACGGTTGGGAAGTGTCGAAGTATGGAGATGTATGATGGCTTACCCGCCATCCAAAAAGACTGCATCATACATTATCAATGTGTGCACTACAGAAAACCTTCTCACTGACGCCCACACTAATTTCTCAAATGAAAAATGTGTGTCCTCTGAGGTCTATTTCTTATAGTCTGCCTTTCATTGCCTGAGACCTGTGATCAGCAAAGAACCTGAGTGTTCTGCTTACTCAGGTAGAAATTCCCCTCGAGGACATGCTCTAATTGAAAGCTGTCCCTCCAGAGTGGCTGCACCACTGAAGCATGTTCCTGCTCTGAGTACTTGCCTTCATACTCAGGATCTGGCAGAGCTCCGCTCATGACTCAGTCTGAGGCATGAATCCATTTGTCTCCCTGGCTGATCAGTGACGGATAAGTACAATAGAACATCAGGTCATGCCATGTTTTGCGAGAGCAGATGTGCAAGCTTACACGGTTTAAAATCTAAGGCAGGAGAGATTTTAAAAGATTTGCTGATTATAGTCGAGTATGGAAGACTTGGACATTAATTACAGGCTTTTGTGATATCAATGCAACTTCTTAGAAAATTGTCTGTACTGCGTGTCATACCTGCGTGGGATAGATTCAGTAATTGGCAGGGTTGATTTAGCCTTCGCTCTCTCTCCTCCTCGAGTGTGGAAGCGCAAGAAGAAATGTTGGCCACTGGTATAATTGGGCCCACCAGAGTGGAGAAAGCAACCCCGCAGCTCCTCGCAGGCACTGAATCGGTGACAAATTGAAGAAGCCTCTCTCTGGCTTTTTCCATTCCTTCTACTTCACCTGTCTCTGGTTTGCTTTGGCATCAGCTGAGCTGCAACACTTTGGTTTTCCTCTCCATGGTCCTTGTGATAGAGGCACTAAATTCCTCCAATTTTAACTGGTTGTCTTCAGAGTCTATTCATTTTTTTTTGCTTTTATAGATTTCCCTTTGCTATTATTCTTATTTTTTCTTTTTTCAGTCTTTAGTCTACATATACTACATATGCAATATATGTCATCTTGCGCTGTTTGACCTCCAGTTAATGATGCATTGCATTATCAGTAGTTTTTAATAAATATTCTGGACATGTGGTGTAAATTGATGCTAAAGAGTTTTGTGTACAGTATGAGCTCTTTAGTAGTTGTGTTGCATTAAAGTCTTATAGAGTAGTGGTTCCCAAACCATGTGCTAATCTGCTGTCCATGTTCCAGTTACTGCTGCAACTGTGTAAAAACATTGAGTTTGAGAAGAGGAATGTAGGGGAGGTAAAAAAGGCCTAATATGTGTGATAATATCCAAAGGTTTGCAACAATGTTGTTTATATTTAAACATTCAAGTCAATTTTATTTGTATATGCCAAATATCACAAATTAGCCTCAGGGGTCTTTCCAATCTGTACAGCAATACAATATTCTCCACTCAGAAAAGAAAAAAGTCCCCCTAACAAACCCTTTTGTTGTGCAAAAAAGGTTTTAGATCAACTGGTTACTCATAAGCAGTTTTGTGTGCTCATATTCATTCAATTAAATGACCATCAACATTTCATCTCTCCGTGCAGGTGCCCTTACAGTCGGTCTAGTCCGGCAATGTCAGACCATCCACGGACGAGACCGGACCTGTATTCCGCCACGGCTTCCCCCGGAGTGGGTCACCACACTTTTCTTCATCATCATGGGCATCATCTCCCTCACAGTCACCTGTGGGCTGCTTGTGGCATCGCACTGGCGCCGGGAAGCCACCAAATACGCCCGCTGGATCGCCTTTACCGGCAGTAAGTGAACAAGACAACGACAGTCATCAGCACATTTTTCCCCTGAAGCTCTCTCACTTTTATTCTTCTGTCTCACCGCATCTGGCATGAAGAAAAAAAAGTCACAGTTGCTTCATTAGTATATTCATGCACACAGTCTCTTTGGGTGAGAGAATAATAAGAGGAGAAGAGATGAGATGTGGGATAATGTGTGAAAATATTGGTTTTAGCTCAGTTATGCGCTGCTTATTTTTGATATGAAGATGATGGGGGTGCGTGTGTGTGTGCTTTCCTGTGTGTGTCATAAAACATCCGAAGCTTTGTGTGTGTGTGTGTGATTGTGTTTGCACCTTTTTATGAGATTTTTTTTTTTTTTTTTTTTTTTTTTTTTAGCAAGCTTGATGACTCCTTTTGCTCCCTGAAGCTGATTTATCGAGTAATGCAGCTCCTCTGGTACCCGAGTGGGTGGCTTGTGTGACGCTGTGTTTCTCTAATGTTTTCTCTCCCTTTATACCCTGGACATCACCAGTCTCTTTTTTTTTCCCCTCAAAAACACGATTTCTATACTGATGGACTTCCAGTACACGATAATAACTCGGCATCCATCTCGTGCATCGTGTCTGGGCTCGTTTTGTAAGGCTGTGTGGGAGGGTGGAGTTTGATTGGCCGGCTAGTTAAGAGAATAGACAGCCTTGAGCACACACTTGTACAGATGGAGCAGTGGCGTCGCCTGTGAAGCCACAATGCACAGTATTATCGTCTGAATACCGACACTATGACTCCTTTGTTCTGCAGGGAAAAAGTAACCGACAGACTCCAACAAGCACCCAAGTCTTTTTGCGTGTCTGGCCAAATGCAGATTCATAATTAGGTTTTGTAATTCATCCTAATCACTTGCAAATACTCGATGAATCACCAGTCACAGAATCCCAAACCCTCTGCAAACCGCCTGTCCGGTAAGCACAAATCTGTGTCACAAGCTAAATTGGAAGGCGTTGAGTCATTGTTTAACGATCACAGCCAAAGGAAAGTAAGTAAGTTGCCATGGCAACTGTGAGCAATTGTCACCCTTGTCCCCCCGTGCTATGCTTCTGCTGGCCATATTAGACAAGAGGTGTATTATTACTACTGTTTTTTTTTTTTTTTAAATGGGTTTAAAGCATGATAACGATTATCACTCTAATGAGGAAATGACACTAGAGGGGTGTCAAATATTTCAGGTACATCAGGTATTCAGGTATAATCAGGTATATTAAGCTTGGGTTGTTGTAACAGAGGGAGAAGAGATGGTAAATATCACTTTACTCTGTTTTAAGAGCCCCATTAGCTGACACTTTCAGAGACAGATGGCCTTCCTGGGCTCCTCTTGTAACTCAAGAGGTTGTTTCAAGTGGAGGAGAGGGACCAAGCCAAAGTATTTTCTTCTCCTCTGATGTTCCTGAACTTTAGCTGCAATGTTGAACACTGCACCTCTCTGCACAGTTGCTCATAAGAGGCTGTCGGCCATGCAGAGGGAGGGAGGGGGTGGCGGTGAGGGCGAGAGGTTAAGAGAGGAAACGGGTAAAAGTTAAAAAAAAAAAAAAAAAAAGTCGACTAAGAAGGAGAGCTGAGTGAATAATCACGTTTTGTAGAGGTCAAGAGCTGAAAGTGTTAGTGAGAGATGGATGCCAATGTAAAGACCCAAATGGAAGAGGAGAGAGGAAGAATAAAGTAGTAGCAAGCAGACAGGGATGGTTCATTCAGAGCAAACAGGTGATGAAGGTGGAGAGAAGGTGGGCAGTCTGTAGCGTATGAATGGGCAGCTTTGTATGACCAGTACAGGCCCGCCTCTGTCTCTCTATATACACACACACACACACACACACACACACACACACCACCAGTGTTTCCCCAAGGTGTGAGGGTCATCAGTGGGGGTGGAGAGGGAGTAATAAAAAAAAATATGACTCTCTAATAATACTTAAACAGCTCCCTGTTAGATCCCTGTTAGCTTCCCCAAAGTAATCGCCAGTCTTTCTGCAGTCAGGCAGGAAAAAGCAAAACAAGCCAAATATAGAGATCAGAAAAATAGTGAAATGATCATAAAGGTAGATAATACAAATTTAAAATATAAGCAAAAATGAAATTGTCAAGAAAAAGTAACATGGTTAATAAGCAGCTGATATATATGTATTTTTTTATGTAACATAATATAAATCAGCGGTTCTCAAACTGGTCGAGGGGCTGTTACATTACCATGGGGGAAAATGTTGAGAGTTGAAAGAATGTGACTCATGAAGAAACAATAACCAAACAAGCGTGCTCTGATGCTGACAAGGCAGTCAGGATTCAGGTTTGTGAGATTTATTCAGACAGAGCAACATGTACAAAATGGACAGGAAATAAAAGAAAAACAGGCGGTGCTCATTGAGCAAACACAACAGTCATATCCAAAATATGATTTTATCTTGTTCTTGTTACACTCAGTTCACTATAAATATATAGCAGGAGAGAAAGTGTCTTTTGTGTGTAAAATCACATAACATTATGTATAAACATGTACATTAACATGAACAATTTTGATGTTGTATTTTGTGTATTTTGCTGCCAGTACATTTTACAGTATAACATTTTACAAATTGTAAAATATATATATATATATATATATATATATATATATATATATATATATATATATATATATATATATATATATATATATATATATATATATATATATATATATGATGGGAAAAACTGCACTTGTGATATATATCAGGTGACATATATGCTGATACTGATATATGTCAAGCTCTTTAGCTAATGTGATGTGGAGGCTAATAGGCAGGTGTTGTCAATTAGAGCCACCTGCTGTGATTTTGCACTGGATAAAATACCTTTGCAGTAACAATGACTTATTAACAAGCAGCATTGCTTTTGTTAACTACACTTTAATGGATTGTCACTCGTTAATAGCGCACATTCAGATTAGAATGCATTTAGCTGACAATCCTGTCAGAAAGCAAGTAACATGACTTTACATACTCCAGTAAAATATCCCTCTGTTACTTCACGTCAGCCTTGGCAAACCGATTTTCACCAATATCTGTTATAGCAGCTGTTTTTCAACTTTAGTAATCAATTTAACATGTCATGATTCACTTCATCTGCAGGTCTTGCTACATTAACTCAGAGCAGGCACATGTTCAACAGTGAAGGTGATCATAGACTCAAACATTGTTAATTTAAGTGGACTGTAATGATGCCAGTAGGTTGTTACAGTAGAGGAGCTGTTCAAAGGCAAAGAAAGTTAAGTAGAAATGAGATGTTTTAATGTAAGTAACTGCTGCACTGTAGTTATTATCCGTTAAGATGTTTTTGTTTTAAAGAAGCAGTGGACCATGAGGTGCACTTCAATTAACTCACTGTTGAAGCCAGCAAGAATAATGCTGAGCCATGTATTTCTTGCGGCACTTTAGCTGACCTTTCACCACCTCCTTTTGCAATATTACCCTCTTCATAGATAAACACCTTCAATTTAATTTAATTTAATTTATACAGCGCCAAATCACAACAGAAGTTATCTCAGGGCACTTTTCACATAGAGCAGGTCTAGACTGGACTCTTTAATATACAGAGACCCAACATTCCCCCGTCAGCAAGCGCTTGGCAACAGCGGCAAGGAAAAACTCCCCTTCAACAGGATGAAACCTCAAGCAGAACCAGACTCAAGGTGAGCGACCATCTGCCTTGACCGGTTGGGTTGAGAGAGAAAGAAGGAGCAGGAGGAGGGGGAGAGAGGAGAGAGAGACACACAAAGAAGCACAACAACAATAACAGTTACAATAATAGATATATTACTAATAATAAGAATAGAAGGTGGACCCATGGCGTCAAACAGGACCACAGCAGCAGGTGGTCCGCAACCATAATCCGCAGGAACCTACAAGACGAGAAAGCACAAAAACTCCAGGAAAGAAGCCAAGTTAATAACATGCATTAATGGTACATGAATGCATACAGATGGAGAGGGGAAGGGGGCAGAGAAGAGCTCAGTGCATCATGGGAAGTCCCTTAGCAGTCTAGGCCTATAGCAGCATAACTAAGGGCTGGAGACGAGCCTGTTAGCTGAAGGCTCAGCCTCCCATTCTACTTTTTGAGTCTAGGAACCACAAGTAAGTCTGCGTTCAGGGAGCGTAGTGTTCTAGTGGGATAATAGGGTACTATGAACTCACTAAGATATGATGTTGCCAGACCATTAAGGGCTTTGTAGGTGAGGAGAAGGATTTTAAATTCTGTTCTGGATTTTACAGAAAGCCAATGCGGTGACGCTAATGGGA